>APFE030430785.1:202550-255680 GCA_000404065.3 Pinus taeda
TTGAATGAAATCTAAAATTCTACTTTCTCCATATGAAATCCAATGAGGCCGGAACCACTCTCAAACATCCTTAGTCATGTCATGGTAATGTTAAAAATTTAAGTAAAAGGATAAAAATGAAGATATTAAGGAGAATGTCACTTTTACTTTAAGAATTTAACATTACCATGAATAGCATATCAATACTAGGGCCTAGACTTGATCATTAAGCTGCCCCACTAAAAAATTATTTGTTTCTTTAAAAAAAATTGCAGCTTATGCAGGCAACGTTTTCTATCAATGGAATATGCGTTTTCCAGATGCAGGACATGACGAAAACCGGCGAATACGTTTTACATTTTACAAGACACGATGAAAAACGTTTTCAACACATTTTAGGGCTGTTTTCGTGTCCGACATGTAAAATACGGGACACGTGACCTTGGAGGATGTGTCCTATGACTCAGCATAATACTTATAATATATTTTAAAATAATTTATATGTTAGATTATTAAACTTATAAATAATGTATTATTTAAAAGTATTCTACATTAATTATTTTACTTTGTCCTTTCATGTCACTTAATGTATATAATTCAAATTTTTATCTTGGCATATGAGGCCAGGGATCTCAAAAAGGCCTAATCCATTCTATCAATTGAACTTTTTTGTTACTGATGTTGGGATAAATACCAAGTTACCAGATTTTGACGTATACATACAAAGATCTGCGTGTTTTCGAAAGCTATCATTTGAATATGGAGGGAAACAATGAGTAAGAACTATATAAATATATTTTTACACTTTCTAAAAACAAATATCTTTGAACAATTAAAAAGTAATTTTTTCAACATACAAGTTATGTATATTTGTAATACATAATACTTGTAATATATTTTAAAATAATCTATATGTTAGATTATTAAACTTATAAATAATGTTTTTTTTTTTGTTCCTTTCCCCCATGGAAAAAGTTTTAATTTCTATTAATTAGTGAGAAACTACGTTTTGTAGATGCCTAAGGCATATGCATGTTGAGGCTAGTAGCCTTCCAAATAAACCAAAACAACAATTTTTGTAACAGCAACAAAACATAAGATAATTGTTTAAGTCTCCACGCAGGGATGTTTGTGAGTCTTAGTAACATTTAAGTACCAAAAACCCCTGTATTCTCCATGCAGGGAGGCCATATAGATCTCAAAAGATAACAGAATAGAAATGTAAAGCCCATGAAACAACCCTTGCTGTTTTACTGTTTAAAGTTCTCCGAGGAGAGCTTGTAAAAACCATAAACACCGATAAAATATATACAGTTGTTGACAAAAACAGAATAATCCCAAAAATGGTGAAACAGGAATGTGTAAAGAAGAGTGTCTATGCCTCCTGATGCAGATGTAGATCTATGAACGGTCTGTGGTAGTATTGATGGAAGGATCCATCAACTTCTTCCTATATCAACCAGTCCTCTTCCTACCTGCGCGCTGCCTCCTTTGATAAGTAGTCTGCCCCTGTGTTGCGCTCCCTGTAAATGTGATGACAGACAAAATTATCAAAAGATGTTGTAAGCCTGTGTGCCTCATCCAATATATGTCTCAACATAAAAGCAAAGCAATGTGAAGTTCTGTTGAGCCAATAGCAAAAAAGTTCAGAATCTCCAAACAGTTGGAGATGTGTGCAGTGTTTCTCTAGAGCAAAGTGTATGAGATGTTTGGTCGTGGATAGCTCAGCGAAATGATTTGTGCCTCTTCCCAGGTTCATTTGGATCTTGAAACAGTGGCCTTCCCTCAGGTGGAGAATGGCTCCCCCCCACATTCCTCTTCTTGGGCTGAACCATCAAAATAGGCCCAAGGGTGTGCTTTGTCAATGTGTTCAGGTTGGATGTCCTGGAGGGGGTTTGGGAGGTGTGTTCAGGCAGTGAGTCGAAATCAGCGAGGATACGTGATCTGATGGAGAGCCAAAGAGGTTCTTGTGGTCAAATATGGCCTGGTTCCTTGCCATCCAAAAAGCCCAACACATCAAGGGGCAGATTTCTGTCTCTGCCCTTGTGCCTCTCTAACCAGTCCAACTAGGCCTCCAAAATGGATCTCCCTTGCCATTGATGGAGAGAAGGGAAGGGGGCTAGGATGAGGTTCCATTGCTCAGAGATAATATGACAGTGCAGGAATAAGTGTTCCGTGCTTTCCTCATTGTTCCTGCAAAGGTGACACCAAAAGGGACCATGGAAGGATCGCTTCATTAAATTTGTGCAGGTGGGGACTTTGTTGAAGAGGTTGGTCCACATAAGCAATCACGTTTTGGGGGCAGCTTTCAGCTTCCATAGGCCTTTCCACCATGGCTATACAATTTCTGGTTTGACAGTCTCCATAAGTTTCAAGTACCGTTCCTTGGGAGACTATATCCCATTTTTTGTGCAGGCCCACACAATTTCGTCCTCCCCTTCCGTTATCCTGATATGAGCTTGTGTGAGAGCCTCGGTGAAACCCTCCCAAGCATTAAGCCACTGGCCTGGGATGTGGAGTTCTTGGGCAGACTTCCAGGCCAGCTGGAAGAGAGTGGAATTTGCCGGATCTGCAATATGGCAAATATGAGAAAGTCCAAGATCCATTAGTAGTTCTATCAGCTCTGCCGGGAGCCTGTGGGCATTCCCACATCCGATCCAGGGGTCCACACCAATACGAACTGCATTTCCCTTGCGAATCTGCCAGGTTAGTCCTTCCTGTAACAGGGGGAGGGAGGTTAGGACCGCTTTGCAGATAATGGACAGGCCGCTGCTTGCACTATGATCCCTTCGAATCCAGTCCATAGTGATTTTAGGAAAGATGTACTTTGCATAAGCTACTTTTGTCCAAAGGCTATGTGAGGTGATGAGTTGCCATCCTAATTTTGCAGCCAATGTTTTGGCGAACAGGTCCAACCTTTTTATGCCCCAACCGACCCATCTTTTAGGCCTAGCGATAGTGTCCCATTTTACCCAGGCGAAGAGATTCCCCTGCTTGTTGCCTTTCCATAGGAACCTACTGTAGATTTTCTGTAATCTGGCTAGAATTCCCCTTGGGATCCAAGCCAGAGTCATCCATTATACCGGTGTCGCTTCCAGCATAGCTTTTATGAGGGTGAGCTTGCCTGCTCGGGAGAGGTATCTGTTGAACCAAGTGTTTAGTCTCTTTTCCACCTTAGAGATGAGCCAAATCCAGTGTGCAATTTTGTAGCCCGAAGGTTTCAGCTGGAAACCTAAATACTTCAGCTCGTCCTCCAGAGGTTGTAAGGTAAAGGGGAAGCGACGAAGGGAGAATTGTACTTCAAGCTGAGAACATCTTGCTGCAGTCAGGATGGATTTGAGGACGTTAATGATGATGCCTGTTGCCTTATGGAAAAGATCAAAAACAGAGTGTAATGCTGTGGAGTCTCCAATACTGCCATTTAAGAAGATGAGCACATCATCCACAAACAGAAGGTGGGTGAGGCAACAGTTGTGCGTGATTTTTGTCCTCGCTATCCTACCCCTTTTGTGTTTAGCCCTTATTGTTCTGCTGAGTCCCTCCATGATGAGCAGGAAAAGCAGGGGAGAGAGAGGGCATGCCTGCCTCAAGCCCCTCTCTGCCGAGAAGAAAGGAGTGGGAGCTCCATTGAGGACACTATATGAAACATCGGTAATACAACTCATAACCCATTTGATATAGATGTAAGGGAAGCCCAGATGAATAAGGAGTAGGCAAATGTAGAGCCAATTTGCTCTATCAAAAGCCTTGGACAAGTCTACTTTTAAGATCACCCCTTTTAGGTTCTTACAGTGCACCGAGTGGAGGAGTTCTTGTGCTGTACCAACGACTTCATGGATCTGACGGTGCTGAAGGAAAGCAAATTGTTTAGGGGATATGTGGGTCGAGAGAATGGGCTTGGGTCTGTTAGCTAGAATTTTGGCTATGATCTTGTTAAGGCAGTTGCATAGCGAGATGGGTCGAAAATCATTGAAAGAGGTGGGCTTGACGGCTTTGGGGATGAGAGCAATGAACGTGGATTTGATGGCCGGGGAGATTTTCCCAGAAAGGCGGCAATGCTCCACTACCTTGAGGAGGTCTAGACGCATGATATCAAAGAAGGCTAGGTAGAATTCAATGGACCAACCATCTGGTCCTGGGCTCTTATCTCTTTGGAATCCTTTGATAGTGGCCTCCAGCTCCCCCAGTGTTACCTCCTTGATTAGTTCCTCCCCTTCTCCTTCATCCACAAACCTGGGGAAAAGCTCAGCCATACGCATGATTTCTAGCATATTGGCTTCCCTTGGGGCCACATATATATTCTTGAAGTGCAATGTGGCTAAAGAGGCGAGGTCTTTGGAGGTACAAACCTGATGCCCCTGTTCGTTTTGAAGCTCCTAGATGGTATTGATAGCTTTCCGCCCATTGGAAAATTGATGGTAAAACTTTGTGTTTTTGTCTCCCTCCTTGAGCCAGATCGCACTGCTTCTTAGGCGCCAACTTGCTTCTCTGTCCTTGAGGACTTGAGTCCTCTGCTTAGTTATGTATTCATAATGATCTTTTTGTTCGATGGAGATGAAAGTACCCTCCGATTGATCTTCAAGTTCTGCAATGGCCTGCTCTGCTTGCATTAAGATTAAGTGTTCCTGTTCCCTTTTCTTGTGCACCTAGACTCTTGACAAGCCCTTTATTTCTTTGAGGTCATTGACAAAAGCTTTTGCAGGGTCCTCCTCCTCAGGGATAGGATGGGAATTCCAGAAATTCGAGACGAGCTTAATATAGGAGGGGTCCCGAAGACAGGTAGAGTTGAATTTGAAGGGGGCAGCGATCTTGTGGGATCGATCACCCACTTCAAGGTAGATAGGCCGGTGGTCCAAGAACCCCTTGCTCCTAGCCCATTGCCTGGACTGGGAGTGATTGATGTGGAGGGCCTCCTTAATAATGAAACTGTCCAGTGGTCTGGCCAAGCTTTGGCTGCCTTTTCGGTTGTTTTTCCAGGTGTGCTAAATCTTGGCAGAAGGGATATCAATCCGGTGGTGATCCTATAGCAGTTGCTCGAAGATATCAGATAGTGGGTCTATCTGCGCCATGTGGCCCCATGATTCCATGTAGCCCAGAGAGAAATTCAGGTCCCCACCTAGTATCACATTATCTGCTTGGAGGAGAGAGGTGCCGAGGAGCCTTCGCTAGTAAGACTCCCTATTGTGACCGGGTTCGTAGACATTGATTATCCTTATCTCATCCTCCAGGTCCTTGGAGTAAATACTGCACCAAGGAAGCGTCCAACCCCCCAGGTGTTCTTTAGTGCAATAGATCTGTTCTTAAACCCCACTGCAACCCCGCCCAGAACGGCCCGAGACATCTAGAGCATGGAAAGTCTAGCCCGACAGCCAAGAGTTCAAAAGGGGGATGACCAGTTCCGCCTTGCTAAGGGTTTCTTGCAAAAGGATAACATCAACCAGTACAGATACTAAGAGTCGCTTCAAGGCTAATTTTTTCTCGGGGCTAGCCAACCCTGTAAAGTTAAAAGACAGAAGCTTCATGGGGGAACAGGGGGAAGGGTGTCCTTTGCTCTAAGAACCCTTTCAATGGTTTGTTGCTTGCCAAGGACCACCTCATCGCCTGCTTTTTCTTTTGCCTTGTTTAGGTTGGATGGTTTGCCTCTTGCATGTCTAGGGGAGATGAAGGGAGGAGCTACATCCAACTTTATGGCATCCGACTCCCTCTGCTTGGCAATGGAGCGGGTGGTGTACCTTGGGGTCGAGTTTACCGAGGGGGAGGGAGTCAGGAGGGAGGAGATCCGGGAAGAGGAGAGGGAGCAAGAGGTGTAAATGGGCGCCGGTGACGGGATGGAGCAGGACATATAGGAGTGTCCTATTCGAAGGAGGAGGGGAGGGTGCAGGGGGAGGGAGGCAGGGTCAGGAGAGCACTGAGAGGGGGAGGAGGGAATCAAAATCGGGGGAGGCAACTGAGAGGAGAGCGATAAAATAGATGAAGAAAGATGTGGAACAAATGCATCAGAAGTAAGATCCATACCCGAGGAGAAGACATTGCCTTTTGCTGGCTTGGATCATGTCAGAGGAGGCAAGGGAGGCCTGATAGAGTTTTTGCCTCTTTTCTTCAAAGCCAGAACAAGCGGCGCCTCCACTGTGTCCGAAGTTTTGTTCTGCTCCGCCATCTGAGTTACTGCTGCCTGTGGAGGGGGCTGCTCGATCACCGGGTCTTGATTCTGCTTGGGAATCTGCTCTTGAGTATCCTGCTTATGCTTCCTTAGGAGGGGGCAGTCTTTGTAGAGGTGACCGACCATGTGACATCTTTTGCAGCGGTATGGGATGCCTTCATAATCCAACATCTGTTTCCTCGAAAAAGATTTCCATTGAATGATGATATTTTCGTGTAAACCACCCCTAGTGTCTAAGTGCACAAGGATCCTCGTATAGGCCATCATTCTCGAGGTCTGGTAGGACTTATCATACTCCATGAAAGTGCCCAGAGAGTTCCCAATTTTCCGAAAGATGTCCTCGGACCAGTATTGAGAGGGCAGTCTCGGGAGTCTGATCCACACCGGCCTGACCCCAATTTGCTCGGTCTTTGGGTCGAAGAGTGGCGTCCACCGCTTGAGGAGAACAGGTGATTTTTCAAAATGCCAGAAGGAGGAGACTACCCAACTCGTGTGGTCGGCCTTAGCGAACCTCAGTGCAAACTAGGCGCGGATGAAGGTCTGGACGAAGGGGAAGTCTGCCAGATGTCCCCATATTTTCATAGCCCAGGTTTTCAGTCTATCCGCTGTATAACTCCTGCCTCTGATGCGATGCACCAAAACTCTGTCCGCGTAGTCCATTGCGTTCCCCCGCTGTATATCTTCTTCAAGCTGGAGGATAATGTCTGCTGGCCTGGACTTAAAGCACCTGTGTTTCTTAGAGGGGCGGGAGTTCATGCGATTAGGGTATGTCGCGACCCTCGCCTCTTTCGGAGCCGCTGGCGGAGGAGGAGGGTTAGTGTTTGGGAGGGGACAGGAACAACTTCAAGAAGGGGGGGGGTCGAGGAAAAACTGCTTGAGGGAAAGGGCGGGAGCCAGCGACGGGAGGGGAGCAACCGGAGGGAGGACTTCAGGGAGGGCGCCGGACTGCAACACAGAAGGGAGACCCGATGGCTCCAAGGGACCTGCGAGATTCGGCGAGGAAAGAAGGCAGTCTGAGAGAAACCCTAAGGTAGCCGGGGAGGGCAAGGCGAAGGGTGTCCAGGAAGAGGGTTCATCGGCTGAGTAGAAGCAAAGAGCACTGGTCTTGAGGACTGAGGGAGGTTGTCGAAGCTGGCAGATAGGGTTTCACTGTGCAAACCTCTCGAACCGGCAAACGTGGAAAGCCAGATGGAGCCTTCCACCAGCGGAGAGTCCGAGTAATCCACCTCGTCTATGTCCATGACGACAGCTGCAAAGGAAGGTATACCGTCTTGGAACCAGATAACGGACGGAAACCAACACCGACAGCGATGGAGGAAACGGTCTGAGGTTGGGCGGTAGGTGCGGGGGTAAAAGCCCTCAACAGGACAATCAGATGGGGAGCTGGCGTGGAGGGGGCGAGAGCCAGTCTGTGTACAACCCTGTACCGATGTGTAACAGAGCCCTTGCGGTGAAAACGACTGGGTGAATAGTGAGAGTAGAAAAGAGTTACCCCCAACGCGAGAAGTGAAGGGATAATGGCGGAGACAGCCAAAAAACAAGAACGCGGCTACCAAGGCTTGTCAGGGGTGGCTGCAGGACCGATGCCGGCCTACAGATCCCCATACCATTAGAACCCCGTTGCTTAGGCCATGCTGATCAGGTCATGGTGTTCCGTTCAACCTTCTTCCTCCCTTTCATAAATAATGTATTATTTAAAAGTATTCTACATTAATTATTTTATACATGTTAAATTCTAAACTTAAACTTAGACATTCATTATATAAAATTTGAAGTGATGAACTGTGGGGGCATATACTATAGCATAAACTATTGGGGTGCAAACTTTAATAACAGAGATATTAAGGATATTTTGCTGGTTGTTGTAGAAAATTTAATGACTTGCACCCTTGGCCCCATCTACAATTTTGCATATGTTTGTTTAGGCCCAATCCACATGTTTTGTCATGCTGATATAAATTCTACATGCATATATTGCTAACATAAAGACTACATCTACACTTTTTCATTTTCTTAATTGTTGATAATTAATGCAAGTATTCAACGCATAAGAGAAACTTTTTTTTAGCCAAATTGACCCTGGAAAAACCCCATGGCCTCTTGGGGAAAACCAGTCTTCAAAGGAGGATTTTATTGCTTCTTGAGGAAATAATTACACAACAGAAGTAAAACTACTTATCTCCCTTTTGTTTGATTCTTAAAGGTTCCTTTCACTGTAATTTCTGGGCTGATGTTTTCTTCTCAGTCCTCTCATCTCAGTGAAGAAGTCGACCTCTTATCAACTCATAATACATAGGTATATGTATTTCTGAACAGGCTCCTCTTCACTCAGAAACTTGGTCTGTCTGCATGGCTCTCACACAGGCTATTAGATGGCTTTTCTCACACAAAGTCTGAGCTAAAACACACTCAGAAAAAATACATAGAAGCCTCCCTTAAAAGTCTCCTGATACCTTTTTTAAGTTGCGTACACTTTTAATCTCTCTCATAAAGTGATTTTTTTCCTCACTTTAATTTTAGAAAAGTACACTTAATACTTTTAACATAATGTCATTTTATAAAGTACAGTTGATTTTAATATTAGAAAAAGTACATCTATAACACTTCCATGTACCTTTTCCTACCACGACATAAATTTAACTCATAAATGTCATTAAGACAAAAGCCATTAATGTGCTCACTAGGCTAAAAGAGATAAAAGCTTAGTAACACCTCTCCTTGGTACCATTTTCAATATTCCCTCTTAATGAGGAAGGTGGTTCTCACCACTCCCATCCTTTCTTTGAAAAATACATGTTTTCCCCTTGGCTATGATTTGGTGAGAATGTTTGCTACCTGTTCATCAATGGATATACTCGAGCTTCATTGCCCCTCATTTGAACCCAATGTCTGATGAAGTGATACTTGATATCAATATGCTTTGACCGATCATGAAATACTTGATTCTTAGAGAGTTTGATACAACTCTAATTATCACAGTATATTGTAGTTGATCTCAACATCTGAGCAAATAAACCATAAAGCATCTTGCAAAGCCATAATGCCCCGCACCCTGCCTGACTTGCTGCCAAATACTCTACCTCTGAGCTGCTCAATGCCACTGAACTTTGTTTCCTACTGAACCATGATACAACTGATGAACCCAATGAGAAACAACACTCGGAAGTACTGTTCTGGTCACTAGCGTTATTTTTTCTTAGGGCTATATTGTTCTTTGGTTTGATAATTGCATTTCTTCATTAACAGATTACATTCACCCCATAACATCATAACATTATTTGGATTTATGTCATTATTCAACAACATATGCGATTATATAGAAAGAACAATATCATCATCATCAATGTAGCGAAACATAAAGGAACAATAGAAGAAAAACATTCACACATGGAGACACCAGGATTGGTTGGAGACCAGGGCAAAATCCACTATGGAGAAAACCCTTTCAAATTCTTCTTCTTATTAGATTGTCGTTGAATGATTCAACAAAATAGAGTACAATGATCCATATCTTCATTCATACAACTATTCATTAAAACCAATTACAACATCCATAAAATGAACCCAACAATGCTTATACTCAAAATCCTGATTCTGAAGCTTGTAATGAACTATCATTGTTTGTCGTCAACTGCCGAACACTATGGTCACCGAGCGAAATCTGTAGACAACTGAAATTCCATCATTTAGGTCATGGTCGCATAGAGGGGGAGTCGTGTGCAATTGTGAAGCTTCTAGTTGCTCTCTGGAGCCTACAAGCGAGCGATTACAGTCTGCAATTGCAACTCTGAAACCCTAGATGCTAGTTGCATAGAGGAGGAGTTGTGCATGCGACTGGGATGCTTGAAAGCCCGTGAGTGGTTGTAGATGTATATAGTGATGGATTTTGCTTCTATTTTCCCAATATCGTCCAGCATGCAGTCTCAATAATGAGATGCACATGGAAGCCACCAAATGATGGGGTATTTTTCCTTCAGCATCCTTCTAGTTGCAACATAGTTCAAGGAATTATTAGTGATTACTTGTAGAACATTATGAATCCATACTTCCATGATTAGTAGGGCCCTAAGGGCAGAAAACTTTTGGGACAACTACTAGACTAAGTGACAACAATGGGACAATAGCCCATTGTTGCCATAACCAATTTCCCTTGCTCTCTATGAATTTTCACTGATGGGAGGTGTCTCGCTATGATTGTGATCACCTATAAAAGATATTCTAGGTTTGAAGGTTCATGGTGGTGGAACTATAGCTCAATTGAAGAGAGGCTCAATAAAGGTATGAAGCTTCAAAGAAGCAAACCGCTCTCTGAGAAAAACCCTAGAAAAAAGGCACAAGACTTGGGGTTTTGAGGTTTTTCGATGGCAATAGGCATTCCCAAGGTCAAGGCTTGAGAGAAGAAAGGGCTTCTTATGATTTATTCCAATGAATGTTAAGTTCATACAACCCTCAAAGAAGTCTGCAATGTGAGAGAGAGATCTAGGTTTTCCCTCTTAGAGTAGTTCCTAGGGTAAGAGATTTTATGGATAAAACTTTGGTGGATCTCATAAGTTCACGCCTTAGCTAACATCCCTCAATAATTACCTAGTATTAGAATATGGAGTTTCATGAAGAAAAATAACATGTTGTCACTGGAAACATTCATTGCATGTTATATCATGAGTAACAAATGCAAGAGCCAACCAAATAGCTTCTAGAAAAATTTCTTCAACAAAATTAGGGCGCAATAACATTTACATTAGTTGCAACAATTACGTACATTAGACATTTTCAAGAGAAATTTCATCAACAAAAGAACTTAAAAGATAATCATGCAATATATCCATTCATATTTGAGAAGTAGCTCCAAGACAAGATAAAAAATCAGCTCCAAATAATAGTGCATTGAAGATACTCCAATAGCTTCTAAAGAAAAAGTGCGAGTTCTTTTACAAGAGAAGAATCCAAGTGATGATGAGTTCTCACAAATGAGATCCACTTCTATTTATATGGGTCTTTCTAAATCGAATTATCCTAATGAGCCCCCAAAATTATAAAAGAATGTGCTAAAAATAAGTTTTGGTCACAAGTCAACCCATTAGCTATCATAAGTTACGAATTAGCCATCCATATGCAAGTTGAGTTGATGACATCATGATGATGTAGGACTGTTGGAGGGCCACGTTGAGTCCTCTAGGTGCCATGATGAGAGAGAAGGCTCCAAATAAAGTTGAATTAAGGGATAATCCCTAATTTTCCATGCAAGTCATCAAGTGGGGCCCCAAAGTGGGTTTGGGGGACAACTGTTGGTCTCATGTGTCTGCAGATGAAAGAAAAGACTATACAACGCTCCAAATGAGGGCTCTAATGATGGTGCCTGTCCTCCTATGTCTCAACGGTGAGACAAACCTCCTTTGGGTGTTGGATCAACTGCCATGATCATGCTAAGCTAACTTGGGCATGTTGGTCCAACTACATCATCTCACAAATAATGTGGGGCAATGAACAAATTGATAAAGGTGTTGGGGGTGACCATGGCATGAAATGCTGCTCTAACACGTGATGGAGTCTCACGGCTCTCAATGCATCCCCTAGGCGTGTCAATATGATTCTCTGGTGGGTTTGGGCCCTAGTTAAGTTTCCCAAACGATGATGAAACCACTTGCCAATTACATATAAGATCCAATGCACTTATTCCCCTTCAGGTACAGTAATTTATTAGTGCATCTAAGTCAACCAAGCTTGTTAATCAAGGGCACATTGAGACATCATAATGGGCTTTCTTTTCAAATTTGGGGCTTTAAGCTTGAAGTATTGTTACCTCCCTAGGTTGGAGTGGGTAATAAATAACCCTATTAGGTGCTCCCAATCGTAAAGGGGAAAGATGTGTCCAAATTACATCCTTAAATTGATAGGGGTCATGTTAATAATGATGAGATGGATAGTGACACAAGTGTCTCAAAGCCAAATGCCATGGGTTCAAGAATGGTAACGATGAGGGATGTCCACATATTTGGGTGTATAGATGCAGGAGGGAGCAATAGTAGATACATGAGTTACACCGACTTTGTTTTCCACCCTTCTTCTTTTGCCTTTTGCCTTTTATTGATTTTTCTTTATGTTATTGCTCGGGGCTTCATGAGATGAGAGCATGTTGTGTATGGTATAAAGTAGTTATTACCCACATAAGGTGGGGCAATTCATCGCCCACCAGGTGTTGGGATGTGCATGGGTTCCTTATTGATGTGGGGACACTCATTGGGCCCTAAAAACCGGGGTGATGGCCATAATGAAGGGGTAGAACTCATGTTGGGCTTTTCCCCATGTGCTATTATAATGCCCCGACCATCTTTTGCATTTTATAATATTGTTTTCTTTTGTTTCTTGCTTGTGGCCATGATATGCTTTTAACTTTCTTTTAGTTACATCAGCCTCCGGGCAACATTTCCAGGCCTGACTCAAGCATGTGGTTAAGGGGAGGGGGTGTAGTAGTGCATTGTGGGCCCAGAGTTCATGTTGACCTAGAGAGGGAAGTTGATGAAATAAGGCTTGTAATATGCGGAGGGGAGTGAAAAATGTGAAACAAGAATACGAGATCGCACTACCAAAGTCGGGGTTTCCCAAGAAGCACCCTTCATAAAGTTATAAGCCAATAGTGGAGATCCCACGGGACTAGGATTAAGGACTAACCCCCATTCAAGGAGAGGGAGTACAACTACAGTCGAAACACTTCCTTCTTCCAACTCACCCAATAATCGATGCCCAAAGTGCCCAAGGAAAAACAAGCATAAGCACTTGATTGCACAATGAAAAAATCCCTATAAAGTTGGATTTCCCACCTTCAAACATACACTCTCAACAAATGGGCGAGGGGACAAACAATTGGTTCAGGGAGCGGAGATTAAATGGCCTAATACATCGGCTACACTTGTGGCTGTTGGCCAAAGACAAATCTAGGAGAAAAATTCTTTTATGGGGCCAACCACTTTTGGCGGGTAACATTTGGTTCCAACTAGGACATGAACTCATTGTAGAGTGCATGAACCATATACTCGAATGGGAGGCCTTGAGAACACTAACATTCCTCTACGGCCGAGAGCTGTGTTCTACACACCATAAAACAACTATTGGAAGCATGTTCACTAGGCATACTTTATCGCCTCATCAAAATAATAATCCATAGAGAAAAGTAAATCTATACTAAGATGAAAATGTAATCTAAATGTGCTCTAATCTAACGTGAGAACATGATATGATTATGGTAGCTATGCAAAATCAATATAAAATGCATCCTACTCTAGTATGTGCAACATGTTATGCAAATGTTAAGTATAGTCGTATAACCAATTTAGCTAGCATATCATTAGATCCATATCATTCCTCTTATCCTTATGATTGATCATGAGATAAATCCAAGAGTAGGTATTACAATAATCATATGCGGGAAAAGGGTGAGAGTTCGGAAATTAAGGAAGCCATACATCGTAGAAGGGTGTTGTGGACGAAGGGAGTGGATTCAATCTGCACCATTGAATCCTTTCTTGTAAATAGAGGATGGAGGACACAATGGTCAAGCTCATGAATTCTGTTTCAAGAGACTCCTTAGTGGTGTCATGCCTCATGGTGGGTTCAGGGGCACAAGGGGGAAAATTAGGGGACAGTGGGCATAGAGGATCCCAACAAGCAGGTTGTTCACTGCAAGGATCACATTCAATAGGAGGTAACAAATTAGCTTCATCGTCTTTAGTGATCATGCAATGGGGAATGATAGGAGGATTTAAGGATGACTCAAATACTCCCCCACGATTGTAAGGAAGGGAAGGCAAGGTGAAAATCAATAATATTTAAGAGAAAATACAACAATATTGAAATATGTATAGAAAGTCCTAGGTTTTTTAAATTTTTACGGAACAAACAACAACTTTTAAGAGAAAAATAGAGGAATTTTAGGTCCCTTAACATACTTGTACAATGATCTCGAAAGTTGGCAACATTTGCAGCTTCAAACAACAACCAAAATAATTTCAAAAAATAGTTGAAAAACCCTTTCAATCACCGCTAAAACTAGCTAAATCCTGCCCAAATTTTTTGCGAAAGAATCTCTTAAAGTAGCTCCAAATCTATCTAACAAACTCGCTCCAGCTTAGCCCTTTAACCAACTCTCCAAATTTGCACAAGAAGCTCTTGAAAATAACCTTGCAAAATTGTAGATCTCTCCAAAACCCACTCAAAAAACTCAAATTCATGAAATATAGTGATCCAGGTGGATGTTGGTGGCTACCCACCTATCCCACTTGGAGCCCCAGAATTGTCTCTTTCAGTTTTTGAGTTTACTTAATTGTAGCACAATTTACTATTTTTAGCAGTTTTTTTCGGTCTTGAACTTCCGGAGCCGTTTTGAGGCCCTGAACAACGTATTTTGAGAAAACTGGGGCAACATGGGTCCATAGACCGATGTTGCTCCTCCCAAAGTTGTCCTTGGATAGATCTTTCTAACGAGATATTGTGCGTGTCAAACAGAGATCGTATGCCAAAGTTACGACACCGGGAAGTTGATTTACCAGTTACCCAAAATGGGGCACACAGTTTGGTGTTTCATCTCCTAGGGTTAGGTTTTTGGATGTTTAGGGTTTTCCATTGTTTCTCAACAATAAATAGACCTTCGAGCCTCATTGTAACACAGTTTAGAGGCATGTAGCCGCCACATTTCTTCTCAGAGATAAGCTACCATCGCCCTAGTTGGTTTATTTACATTTCTGTTTGTAAGCATGTTTCAGTATTTCACATTAATGAAATGGAGCATTATTTATGCTGCATCTCTGTATTTATGGATTTATCTATAATTTGTTGCGTTCCTATTTAAATCCGGATCAGTGGTATCAGAGCGGTTTGCTCTTTCTCTGTTTTTCTTTGCATTTCCCCATCGAGGTCAGGATATAAGGAGCTAGTGCTCGATCTGGTTGAACCTTTGCAAGATCAGCGTCGCAAATTCCGACGACCTCCCATGGCGGATGAAAAGAAAGATGAGGGGGAGGAGATCCTATCAAAATCTTGCTCGAAGAAGCCCTCGAGTGACAAAGGAACGTGATGATGGACAACTTTGCCCAGCGCCTTCAGCGGCTACCTGGGGGTAACACATCAACGTCCAACAATGACTTTGGAAATGGCACACCCTTTAATGTACAAGTTAAGTTTGAAATCCCCATATTCGAGGGTCAGATAGACGCAGATGCCGTAGATAAATGTTTAAATCTGTTAGAAGGGTATTTTTCTGTTCATGATTTTTCCAGTTGGGAAAAGATTATTTTCGCTCTTCTTAAAGCAGCCCCCCACGACAAACACTGGTGGGAAACCTACTGTGAGCAGAAGGATGAAAACACAAACTCATTGTTTTCAGCCACTCCCACTTGGAATTCATTCTGGGACGCCATCAAGGAGCATTATTGCCCTGTCAAAAGCTATGAGGACATACATAAAGTGGACCACGCTGCGGCAGGGAAGGGACCAAGATGTGCCGAAGTTCACAAATATTTTTCATACCGTTCGCACAAAGTTCGGTATCAAGGATTTTGAGCTGCATTTGGTACTCAAATACCGTGACTGCCTACACAGGTATATCCAGGACGAGATGGAGTTCCTTAACATCTCCTTGCTCGAGACGACTTACCAATACGTCGACAAGATCGAGCAAAACTTTAAATAGATGAAGCGAGACTTTGGATCTACGAATCCGAAGCAAAGGAAATGCTTCCCCAAATCGCAGAACTAAGGACAAAGCCAAGACGGGGCGACCCAAGATAACCTGTCGAAGCCACAAGAAAAGAACAACACCACGAAGTCAAAGAAGGACAAAGGAAAGTGGTGTGAGTTCCATAAGAGCCCCACTCACAACACAAGTGCGTGTCGAACCAAGCAGTTGCTGGTGGCCGAGTTGATGACTTCCAAATCAGACGCATGTTCCGACCTTGAGTCAGAACTCGACAAGGGGAATGACAAAGGAAAGCATATCATTGACGCGGAGCCTAGTGCCATTGCTTCCATCGCCAAGATCCAGAAGAATTAGCTCGAAGATCCAGAGGAGGGGGAGAGACTTTTCCACTCACAAATGTGGGTGAAGAGTTCACCACTGCAATTCATTGTTGACAGTGGGAGCCAAAAGAATTTCATTTTAGCAGAGGTCGTGAAGCGGTTGGGCCTACCGACTACACCACACTCGCAACTGTACAATATCTGGTGGCTTCACCAAGGAGGAGATCTTTGAGTCCGCCAGCAGTGCTGCCTTCCCTACAGCATGAAGCCCTTCACAGATGAGGTATTGTGTGATGTTGCACCTTTTGATGTTTGTGATGTACTATTAGGCCAACCATACTTATGGAGGTGACATGCTGTGTATGAGTCAAGGCCTCGCGCTGTTATTATTTCTTTGGGTAATTTATTATACAGGATATCAAAGGTAACCCACCTATCGCCACCTCCTTGATCTCTGCGAAGAAATTTAGTAAGATCATCTCTCAATCTAGGAAACTTATTTCCTGTCTGGTTTGTTCCCAAAGTAAGGGGAAGATCGTCGCCGTAACCATGACCCCCGTAAAGGGTTCCTCCACGCAGCAGCAACAAGAGAGTGATATGGTCATGAAAGAACATATGAACAACTTCTCCTCATGAGAGGGGTACCACGCAAGTTTCAAGTGGGCGACAAAGTTTGGTTGCATCTGTAGAAAGAATGCTTTACAAGAGCCCATCAGAAGCTCAGACCACTCCGACATGGTCTTTACACCATTACCATGGTTGTGGGAAATAATACTTTGGAGCACAACATTTCCCCATTCCTTCGCTTGCATCGAGTGTTCAATGTGGACTGCCCTCGACCATGCTTCCCACCATTACTGGACACATCAGAGGTTGCAAAACAGCTCAACAGGGACCCAGCTCAACAAAAGTTTCCTCATCTCAAGGAGGAACTCAACGCAATGGGGACCATGGCTTCCTAAGGGGGGAGGAATGATCTACGTGGAACTGGATGTTGGTGGCCATCCACCTATCCCACTTGGACCCCCACAACTCTCTTTCAGTTTTTTAGTTTCCTTAATTGTAGCACAATTTACTATTTTTAGTAGTTTTTTGGGTCTTGAACTTCCGGAGCCGTTTTGAGGCCCTAAACGACGTATTTTGGGAAAAATGGGAGCAACATGGGTCCATGGATCGATGTTGTGTTCCTCGAATAGATCTTTCTATCAGGATATTGTGCGCATCAAACGAAGATCGTATGCCAAAGTTACAACCCCGCGATGTTGATGTACCAATTTACCCAAAACGAGGCCCACAATTTGGCATTTCATCTCCTAGGGTTAGGTTTCTCGATGTTTATGGTTTTCCATTGTTTCTCAACAATAAATAGGCCTTCAAACCTCATTGTAACACAATTTAGAGGCATGTAGCCGCCACATCTCTTCTCAGGGATAAGCTACCATCGCCCTAGCTGGCTTATTTCCATTTCTGTTTGTAAGCATATTTCAGTGTTTCACATTAATGAAATGAACCATTATTTATGCTGCATCTTTATATTTATGGGTTTATCTGTAATTTGTTGCGTTCCTGTTTAAATCCGGATCATATAGGAAGCTCACTTGAATAGTGAGTGAAAAGGGGGGTGGGAGCATAGTTTTAAAACTTGAACTCGGATTCGGAACCGTCCAAGGGTCTGTTGGAAAATCATAAAGGTAGAAAGATTTTCTTATATAGATAATTACTTGTGATGATTTTATCTTTATTTCTTCTTTTATCTTATAGTTCATCATGGAATTACCAAAACAATAACACAGGGACAACAAATATAGGCAGACAACCACGGAAAAATTCCTATGTAGGGGAAAACCTAGTCAATAATTCTTCCTTCAATAGTTTCTCGAGATAATCCAAGACTCTTGACCTAGACAAAGACTTCCTACACACCAAGTCAGCCCTCAATCCTTCTTGCAAATGATAACCCTTCAAAAAGCAACTTCGACCTAGCAACATCAACATACAGTAGCAGTAATAACAACAACTTCGACTAGACTAGGAAAACTTCGATCTCCCTTGATACACCTCACAAGTGAGAGAGAGTTGGCCGAAAATTTCGATCTTGGTGTCTTGTATCTTCCTCCAAAAATTCACACTCCTTTCCAGCTCTCCTTCCAGCCCTTTTCCAACATCTCACTTCCCAGCTTCCAGCTTTAGATATCGAACTATGTGTGAGAGAGTTAATTGCTCCAAATGAATTCAGATTGCCTTGTATATATAACCTGCCAGTGTGGTGGAATTGTTGAGAAATCTAGGGCATCATGAATTAGGTAATTTATCTTAATTAGTAACTGCTTGTGAGTGCCTTTTACTTCATTAGATTAGCATCTTCTTTTTGCTTAATTTATTAGTGTTCTTCTTCATCAAACAAGTACCAATGCATGAACATAACTTCATTAGATTAGCATCTTCTTTTTGCTTAAGTTATTAGTGTTCTTCTTCATCAAACAAGTACCAATGCATGAACATAACTTCATTAGATTAACATCTTCTTTTTGCTTAAGTTATTAGTGTTCTTCTTCATCAAACAACTACCAATGCATGAACATAGATAGACAAGAGACACAGGATGTAGGCTATCTACAGGGGCAAGCCTCTCACTCTCTGAGAGGAAAACCCACTCAAATTCTTCTTACAGAGATTCCAATTGATGAATACCAAGACCAAGACACAATTCCTCTTCCACCTTCTTGATTATATCTCGGTTCCTTCTACTTCAGATTTCGCACCACTCATGTGATGACACCGAACTGAGGTCACTGTAATGATCCCGAATTTTGTGGTCACTGAGTTTATCAAGGATACCAAACCTCTCCTTAAGCAATAACATCGAATCCTGAAGTCACACCATTGAACCATAGTCATTGTTCTTTGAGGTAGCATAGAGACCTTCTTTGTGTAATAACACCTTGTTACACACTAACCTTCTTCTTGTGGTGGCACCGAATTCTCTTTCCTTTGAGATAGAGATTACACTGAGATCCTTACTATGATATAGCACTGAGACAGTGAAGGGATGTCACTGTGGTATCACCCAAACGTTTGATTATGATATAGCACCGAGATTTCACATCTGAGATAGCACTGAACCAGAATTAGATAATACCAAAACTGAGCTTATCTTTGTACCCTTACCTGAGCTCCTTGCGTCAACTGTCAACTGAACTTGTGTCTGTAGTAGATACCCAAATTGCAGAGGAGATTTGAATTGCATAACTATGGAATAGGCCAAGCTGCCTATTTATAGTAGTCTGTCCATGTAATTAGCCATCATGATGATATGAAGAGTTGTGTCTCTAATTTAGGTGAGCCGACATGAATTTTTGCATTTTATCTTAAAGTCGACTTGAAGAGGGATAACTTGTGCTTGTCTTGGAGGGCTACTTTGACAACTCTTTTGACTTATATACATTTGTAACATGCCCAAGAAGGGTTCTTCATATATGACATTGACTATATTGCCTTTATGACCAATCCTAATGACTCACAATGGGAGCCATATGGAAAATAAAATTCCTTGCTAATGAAACCCACGAGACAAGCATTACAATAACAATTTTATTTTTATTCTTTACTTCAATTACATAAAATCATAATTAGACATATCATTATGAAGGCCAAACCTAGTTGCATTTTTTAACTTGAATTACCCTTCTTGAGGCCGACTTGGTGTGGAGGAGACTAAATTCATTTTTGACTCAAAAAATAATTCTTTTTACATGGTTCGAAAGCCCAAGAAGGGTCTCTTTTAATGTACAATGACTCTAATGACTCGGAATAAATCCTAGAAGTCCTCCATGGGGACTTTGACCTAAAACATGATGACTTAGGCATGGAACTCATGCTTTAATAAATCATAATAATAATAATAATAATATTTTCTTCATTCTTTTGATAAGTACATTTCATTGTGGCTGAAATACATTTATGAAGACTGAACCTAGTTACATATTTCAATAAGGTAGACTCCGACTTCGACTTTGACATAGTATCAACTCGGCCTAGTTGATTTCAATGACTTAATCGTCGTAAAAAATATATTAAATAATTTTTTTTAAATGAAAAAACATATTTTTAAAGATTTTCATTCATGTTTCCAAGCTCCAAGCTCCAAGCATTAGAATATAGAGATAAGACAACGTATGATCAAAGTATGCTCATGAATATATCTATTATATCAAAATGGCACCGAGTGCACTGTCCAATACATGTAATACATAGAGGTTAGAACAAAAACACACAACCACGAAGGCTCTAAATGGCCACTACAACAAAACATCACTAGTCACTACTACTAAACAAGGCAAGATCATCTAGCTCAGAGTTTGAATCAAAATCAGAGAAGGAAACCCATGGCTCCTCCTCACTATTGCTCCAAAAACCAACTTCAACTCTTCACAAACTCTTCACAAACTCCTCACAAATGCTCATACAAATGCAATGAGATAGCTGTGAGTAAATGTGAGGGTGTTGGTTCATTTTTATGGGGTTGGGAGAGGGGTAGAGGCATTAAGAAAAAATAAACCAAAAATAAATTGAGTTTGAAGTCCGAGTTGCGACCTTGTTTCCCCGCGGACTAGCTTGGCCGGTTTAAGACGGGCTTGGTCGAAATGGCCGGTCCATTACCAAACTGGTCAAATTGGTGTTCGGCTCGACCGGTTTGGTAACAGACCGACTTTCCAATTGGTTTTTCTATCTAGCCGACCTTGGCAAGGGCCTCGCTCGGTCTACTAGGCTGAATCCGATTTAGGCCAACCTAGTTTTAAAGCACTGGGTGGGAGGAGGTAGTGTATTTAAATAAATTTGAGAGGGGCCTATGATTTTTTTTGGCAGGCCAACTCACATACTAAAAGGTTTATTTATTTTTTGTTCTTTCTTTAAAGAAGTTGGTTTTTGGCCCCACCAATTGCTTCGTACATAGTTGTACGAAAATGTCCATATAGGTACCAAAATGGCTAAATTCGGTACTAGACTGACCGATTTTGTGAAAAATAATTGCTTTGGTACTGAACCAACAATTTCTGGTCTGGAACGACGGTTCGAAGCAATTTTTGCTTGAACACAATTTAATTGATCGGTTCAAATCACTTTGGTCTAGTCTCGATAACATTGACTTAGAGACGAGTGTGATTCAGAGTCCAACTCTTTAGGAATATTTTAGGGCACAAGGTAAGAAATTCCAACAACCATGTATTTCAAAATGCTAATTTATTTATATTCATTTTTTTTGTTCTAGTTTAGTATATTTTACTCTCTTGTTTTTCAAGTTTCTTATTAAAATAACAAATTAATTTAACTTGGAATGTTTCAAGTTGAATAATATTTTAGCAAAGGTTGTGATATATTTAATTTGGAATATTTTGCACATCTTTTACGCTATATCAAATTATTTTATTACATATAAAAGCAATCAAATGGTTTTTACAACAAAAATCTAGAAATGTTTTAAGGTTCCTTGCATTTAAGATTGTATTACAAATTTACATTGTTATCAATTTAGATTCCAAAATAAATAATCATCAGTTGTCTTTGTTGAATATTTATTCTTGGAAATTTTCTGGGCATATTATTTAGTGAGACTTGACTTGAAGGGTGTAAAAGTACAAGTTCTAGATTGCTAGAAAATTGTATTTTCTATTGTCCTAGGGTTGGAAGTGGTTTTTCAAGATCCATATTTCACCTTCTAGCCTCCCGACACACACTCCCTACACCTATATCATTGATATAGGAGTGTCCTTTTGCACTCATTTTGTGGTATGTTTATGTGAAATAAGTTGCCATCCTTGCAATTTACTGCAGATTTTACAGTTTGTATTTATAAGGAAGGAAGCCCATCTGCGTTGTAACTTCACTAGAAAGCAAGCCAAACTTGAAAATAACTACATAACTGGTTAAGTCATCCCATAACTGGATTCAATCAAGATGCTATTGATGAGCAAGAATCCCATCCAGAAGAGTGGACCACTGTTTTACACACCCGTTTAGAGCAACTTTGACCATCTCTAAATCATGCACAGTTTTCACAACTATGAATTCATCACGGGTTGATGGACCCTTGCGAAATAAGATGTCATGGTCTCAAATATGTTCATTTTAATAATGTTTAACTTTTCCCTCAACATGATTTTTTTGTTCTCATTTGTCATTTGATAAAGTCTGTTTAGAGCTACCCACATCTATCTTCAGGTTTCCTTCCCTAATATGTGAGGAATTATATGATCCCTCACAACATTCGAAATTATAAAGCTCACTTTCATATCCTTGGTCTTATGCTCTGCTGCAAGATTTGGATTTGAAGGATCCTCTGCATTTTTGCTTACTAAATCCTATAGACTTTTCATCTTTAGAATCTAGGTAAGTTGCTCCTTCGAGGGACTCAAATTTGATACCATGTCCAACTTGTCTTCATAGCCCAAATTGCTCAATGATGGCATCTTCACAAATCGACCATGGCCACAAAACTCGACTGCAAAATTTTAAGAAATAATTGTTGCTGCGAAAAGAGAAAGCTTGCTGTTGCAAACCCTAGTGATCTTAGATCTCCCTTTCCTAGTCTTTTAGATAACCTCGATACCATGTTAAATTTCTAATACTAGTTAGATTTATTTTCCCAAGGCAATTTAATTTATCCCCAACACATCATTTATTTACCCAAATAATTACTAAATCATCAAAAATTAAAACCATTGGTATTTTGAACTTCTAGAATTAAATATATGTAGCAGAAATAAACGAAAGAGATCAATCATGCATTTTAAAATAAAATCACCCACAACAATTCTCCATGACTTCATTATCTGGAAAATGTGTGTATTTCGACCCACACAGATCTGAGGAAAATACATAATCCCGGAACGTGTAACACATCTCCCTTCCGATGAATTTGGCCTAGAGTAACTTTGCCTCAAAATATTTAGCCTCTGAATAAAATCGGCAAGGAGAAGTCAACATAACTAGTCTGCTAGCAACTCGACCCATGCCCTCCTTACGTGCCACTGATGTGCACTAGGAAAAACCTGGCCCTCTAGCAAATTGACCTTTTTCATATAAATTCAATCTCGCTACAACAACTCGCCCCTACAATCTCCTCCTCCTTGTCCCTCATGGATTGCGCAAAGCCACTCACACTTCTTCTTTACACACTAGTCCATTGAGCCACTCACATTTAGAGAAATTGTTTGCTCTGAATGATGACTTGCTCACTCAACTTGTGGTCTTTGCGTGTCTTCAGATCCTTTTTAAACTTCCTTTATAATTATTGTTGACCATTTTAGAGATCAACGATTGGGATTATTTCTAAGTCACTTTATTAATTAAATTATTTATCCTTAGAAAATAACTCAATGGTCCACAATAATTATTTTACTTTCTTAAGTTAGACTTAGGAAAGAAGTCATAATTCGCTTCCACAATAATTAAAATTATTGTACTTTTCGTAAATTAGACTTAGAAAAGAAGACATAAATCACTTACTCCACCAAGCAAACACTTGGAAGATGCAAACTATGTCTTGTACACACTAAGACACCAAACCTATGTAGAAGACCTTCTGAAGCTACGACTAACTTTTACAAGAAGATGACAATTACAACTGAAGTGCTAAATCGTTGTTGTCCTTATTTGCAAAAACATAGCTAAGGACATTACTACAGCAAGTAATGTCCAACACTTATGAGGATTATGATTTTTGTGGGATGAAATTTATGTGCATTTAACCAAACATAGAGAAATAATGCATCCATCAACATCATCCCAAGGACTAGATGGAGGAAAGTGGACATAGCATACCAAATTCTTACTCTATAGGCTTATGTCAAGCTACTTATAAAAATAAGAGAGAAAGCATTAAGATTTAGAAAGCACGTTAACCATAGAGCATTTCATTATTCGCCAAGAGCATCCAATGGATATTCAACTAAACTCTAAGGGATATATCCTTGTTCACCCGTAGATTTGCCTCCTATAAAATTTGGAGGGTTAAATGTCATTTTGCATCATGTTGTTGGTGACTAGTGATGTATTTCAATCTTTGGTATATGAGTCGAGGTTTGGTTGTATTGCAAAGTTGCAGGCACAAGGTCATTTGCTTTATCTTATCCTATTTTGGAGATAGGTTGCACAAACTTTGGTCACGATAGAGTAATTTTTAGTGTTTTGAGGTACAAGTCCCTGAATGTCGGTTTTGAGAACATCTTTGGATTCTCCTTGAGAAATTGAGCCTAATAAGTATTATATCTGGGTGTATCTAAAGAGTTCCTATTTTTAGCAATTGTTGGACATGAGCGACACTTGGCAGTCCCATAATGTGACATGTGGCAACCTTCCTATTAGGAGACATCATCTTTTTTGAGAATGGCGTTTGGCATTTTAAGGTGCACACATGTTAATGCGATTAGGATGCATGCATGAAGTTAAATGAGACAACTTTAGTGCATGCATTTGTTGGAAGGAAAGGTGGTAGTTGGTGATAATCTCGAGGAAGATTGTCTTAGTGAACTATGTCTTATACCAAGTTAACTGTAGCATGTGCATTTAACTCACTCTCCTTTTCTATGTTAATTTGGGATATGCCCACTAAATAAAATTTTGCTAAGTATATTCCATTTTTGTATTTTTGACATTTTGATGATTTAGTGATTTACAAAAAGCACTTTCAGTAGACCCCACTTGATTTTTAGAGAAAAAGGGAAAATAAGTTTTCTAGTGAAATGCGGGGGCCACAAGAAAGGGGGTTCGAACCACATGAAGAATTCACACTAAAGGTGAGAGGAGAGAAAGAAAGGAGGTGCGAGCGAGTGGAGATTAGGGCCCACAAAGGGAGAAGAGACCAACACTTATAAATATCACAAGGAGGCTCTCATTCTTCATTTTTTTGCCTATCTATCTGTTGTCGCTACTACAACGCCCTCCAAAATTTTGGCTTGCATCCAAATTTGAGAGGCTACTTTGACTTTGCATGTTGTCATCGTAGGTATTAGGAGTCATTACATGTGTTTTCAGTAAGTGTTCTTGTCCCTTTTCGAGGAAAATCAAAGTGTTGTCTTTTGGCATAGGCAAGCGTCACATATCACATATATGTGGTTCTGGCTTGTTTCAAAGGATGATCTTTGTGTTAATGAGTTATTCTTACCATGTAAGCATGTATCGCACTCATTTAAAATGGTTCAAGCTATGTCGCACAAGTGTTGTCATTATGGTCGCAAAGTGTACCTTTAGTGTCGCACTTGGGGTAAACTGTCGCAATGTTGTTGCATTGAGGAAAGTATGTTGTTCATGTGTTTTGGGTGATCTATGTTGGGTCGTCGAGTATTCTAAGTGTGTGATCGTACTCAAGTCTTATCACTATTCATTTTTATTTCTTTGATCCAACACTTAGTGAAATTTGGAAAACTTCTCGACCTCAAGCCTCAGCCTTGTGTCTTGGCATTGCACAACACATAGCCCCAGCCTCCTAGAACTGCGCACAACACAATCACAGTTCTTAGTCCTAACCCCTGAGCTCCAGATCTACCCAATCCTTGCCCTCAACTAGCCTCCTCTGCGCACTGCACAATCTCAAGCATCAAGCCTCAACCTTGAGCTGTTGAACCACGCAACTGAGCAATCCCTTAACCTCTGTCCCTTTGAAATTGCGTAGTGGGCAACCTCAAGCTTGAAGCCCTCAGCCTGACCTATTGAGGCCCTCTATTGTGCAGATGACAAGCCCTGGCCTACCTGAACTGCACAGATGACAATCCCTGGCTTGTCTGAACTGCGCATTGCGCAGTCTTAAGGCTTAGTCCTGGATCCTGACCTTCTGAGCTGCACAACTATGCAATCATTGAGTTTGGCTCCCAGCTTATCACCCGGTTCCAACTCAGTTAGTGGTTATCTTGAAGCATATTAGACTAGGGATATATCAGAGTGATGTTGACTTGTCATGAGTGGATTTCAGTTGCAGGTTTTCTATCATGTTATGACAGGATGATGATGAAGGAGATGGAGAAGGACACCTTGCTAGAAGACGAACTAACATGTTGATCAATGAAGATAAGATAAAGGGACATCAGTTTGCGACGACTGTTGGAGATCAAGTTTACGTCGAAGACTCCTTATCTTCAAGCCATACAGAGGAAGAAGAAGACCATGTTCCATTTCTCAAGAAGACCCAAAGAAAGCAACAACAAAGAGTCATTCTGCCCCACATCATTTTGTGGATTATGTAAATTTTATATTGGAAAAATGTAATGTAGATTATCCATGTACTGTGAAAAGTCATGTGGGAGTTGAAAGCTCATAGGGAGGTGAACCAGTAATGGGGGTAGTCCAAGAGTCATAAGGGAGGTGAATGATCACCCATTTGTTATATATACGCGCTCATTGCTCATGTAAAGGAATTTTCACCTTGGTTCCTCCTACCAAGCATTAGAGAGGAAGATAGTTCTTTTGGACGAGCATGTGGTCACTATAATGCTCCATTATTGGAGCTAGTGTGTTCATCGTCTTGATGTATCTTGGAACATTTACTTAATTCAAAATCTTGTCGAGCTAGCACAGTTTCATGTGTATGTCGTAAATATTGTAAGACTAATCTTTGAGTGTTTGCGATGTATGTTGTTTTCATTTGTACTAAGGAAATTGAATTTTTATGGTGGCTTTGATATTTATCTTGTTGAAGGTGTGTTGTATTTGTTTCAAGAATTGCTGTGTTCGTGTGAACTATTTTGCCCGTTGATAAACAATTCATTCTTATGTATATGCTCATGTGTCTTTTCTATATTAATACCATTACTTGTCTTCAAAAGGTTCACTTTTCTTTCCCTTTTGGCAGAAGAACTTTGATACGTTCCACAATTGAATATCCACAAGGCATACTCGCTTGCTAATCTGAAATTATCAATGTATTACTCTCTTGCACTGAATATTGAAGCCAAGGCATATCTTTAAGAATATGTCTGCTAGGCCTTAATTCCAGAAGGGCTCACACACAAAATGGTACGAAGTCTAATTGGGACTTTTCGTTGGTGTGACCCCCTTGTATGTTGGCGGGATCCAACACTGTCAACACTATCTCATGAGGTCGAATTCTCTTGGAGATTTTGAAGACAAGAAGAGAAGTGTTGCTTAACACAAGAATTCCAAGCAGAAATTCCACCCTCATTTCAGAGAACCTTGAGTGTCTCCCTAGTAAGGAATTTGGGAGTCCAATTCAAGGCTTCGCTTGAGCTGATTGCAGAAGCTTCACCCAATTTTGCGTGTTCTCTTGGGCATAGAAGGCATTTAGCAACTTTCTTTGATTGGAGATTCCAGGCATTTGTAGGGGGATTTTTCTTGGTTGGATGTAGGGATTGGTACCTTTTTGTAGCGTTGAAGTGGAAAATGTTTACTAGGCCAGATTTTTCTATTTTTTGGGGTGCACAAAAGCTATGCAGGTGTTGGAGGAACGGAGATTGCAAGAGTTGGGGCCTTAAGAAGTGCTTTGTTTCAAGAGCAATTTGCCGGTGATTTCCAGGGCATTTCAGCGGAGGATTTGTTCCACATTCGACAGTGATTGTCTTGCAGTGCACAAAGCTAGCCTGTCTAGGTAATTCACACTTTTTGGGGCTCTCTAGGTCAGATGGAATTAGCCCAAGATATTTTTGTATTTTTGTGGGTTTGGTGTGAGGAGCTTCAGGCTATTTTTGCAGAATTTTCCAACCAGTTTGGAGGAAAGAAATTTCAGTTCTTCTTTAGCAGTAGCAACAATATTTTCTAGGTAGTGCGCATATATTGAGGGAGGTATTTTCCAAGACTTCACTTTTTCACTTGGGTTTTGCATAACTTGCAGTAGCAAGCCCAACTTCTAACTCTCTTGTTATATTATGTACTCAACTCCATATATTAATAAAATTGCTCAGTTTTCTTGCCCAATTTATTGAGTTACTGATTGTGCATGCATGTTTGAAATTTCAGTTGATGTGGCTTAGTGCATGTTCTTGATTTTCACTTTTAGTTCCTAGTTGGAATACTTCAACTCCTCTTTTCCTCTCGTGTGAGTTTATCTCTCTCATAAATCACCTTATCACTTCTCGCTAGCTCATTCATGATATCTCATTTCTAAACTAGTTCGTTCTCAGTTCTCCTTTGAGTTCAAGCTCCACTCATTTTCCAAACTACCTCTCTCTGATTCACGTCACTCCACTTCCAACTTTCTTCTATAACTCGCATGAGGACAATTTGAGCTTGCCTAGGGAGGAAAGGCTTTATCGAAAGGGAAATTTTTTCTTGGTAGAGCAGCAACATGCTACAACATTTTCTCCGTCTTTCTCATTTCTTACAAGTTTTCTTGTCCAACAAGGATTTGTTAGTAGGCAGGTTTTCTGTTTGGTCTCTCTGTATTGCAATTGGTTCCTTGATAAATACAAAATAAAGATGTCTTATGCTTGATTTTACTTATAATAATAATACTATGTTGCACGGGTTCCCGAACCCGGGGGTGGGGTTCTTGAACCCGTCCCGGGTTCTCGAACCCAAGTACCAGATTCTTGTATGGGTGCTTCTGAGAAGAACCCATAAGAACCGGGTTCTTCTATGAAGAACCGGGTTCTCCATTAAAAAAAATTGGGTTCTTTTGTCTTGACAGGTACGAAGAACCCTGATGATGAGTACTTGGAACCCCAAAATCGGATTCTTTGGAGTTCATTTTAGTTTTTATTTTTAAATTTTTAATTAATTTAATGGGCTTCCCCTAATATTCCAAGTAGCTAGTTCTGCATATTTCGAGAGGAATTTGAGTACTTATGCTTTTATCCATTCAGTAAAGAGAAATAGGTTGGGCTCAAAGAAGGCAGAGAACTTAGTGTACATTCATAGCACACTTTGTCTCATATCTCAAAAAGATCTTGGTTACAAGGAGGGTCCTTTCAAGAGATGGGGCCAATACACAAATGATGCTATGTGTGTGGGCGAGGAGATACAACTAGATGGCCTTATTGAGCTACCTCCAGTTGCTAAGGATGAGAAAGAGCCTCAAGATGAGAGTGATTCCTACTTGGGGAGCATGCTAATTAAAGATCTAAATGATGTTGATGACATGGCTTGAGGAAGCCATTGTTCACCATTAGCTATTTTTATTTTAGTATTTTAAAATTTCCTAGTTTTGTTCGGAGATGCCTCAAGGCAAATTTTGAATGTAGAATGACAATGGACATATATCATGATTCTTACTAATATGTAAACTCCAATTTGCACTTGATATAAAACTAGCAATTTTGAAATTTCATTGTGAATGTTGAATGTTCAATGATGTGCATGTTTAAATATTTAAAGTTTAAATCATAAGTATTTTAGTTTTCTTGTTTAAAGTTGAAAAATATACAAATTCACTTATATTATAATTTATAAAATATAATATTTATATATTATATATATAAATTATTATATACCCCCGACGAACCCACGCACCCTGTTTCAGAAAATGACGTC
Source organism: Pinus taeda (assembly GCA_000404065.3). Lineage (NCBI taxonomy): Eukaryota > Viridiplantae > Streptophyta > Pinopsida > Pinales > Pinaceae > Pinus > Pinus taeda. The sequence goes on from APFE030430785.1 coordinate 232,174, forward strand.
CCCGTCCCCGTCCCCGTCCCCGTACCCGTCCCCGAACCCACGTTTCCTGGCAACATAGTAATAATAAGGCACACATGAGAGTGACAATGAAAATTGAAAAGAATAAAAATGACCTAAAATAGAGTGTGTTAAAAACCAAAAACACCTGAAAACCAATAATCTAAGATAGAATTAATTTTAATGTTAGCAACTATCTTTATACTTTGCCCCTTTAATTTAAATTGAAGAAGAATGAGAGCCAACCTTGCTTATTCATGCTTTTTGCAATGAGAAACATAATTATTGTTTGGAAAAAATTACGTTCCTTGTTAATGTAATTTTCATTTAAAGTTCAAAATGTTGAACTCTTTAGACATTCTACTTAGGAAATTTTTTCCACTAAGTTATCCCCAACATATATTGCAATACAAGAATATTTTTTTGACTTTTTTGTCACATCTCATATGCATTATTTTTATTATAATTAATTGTTAGGTCCGTATAATGCTAGTGATTCCCCCATTACTATTGTTGTTGTATTCCTTATTGTCATTGTTGTGCCCCTATTGTCCCCATATTGTTATTATTGTGCCCCACAGAATCCCACTATTGTTATTTTTGTGCCTTTATATTATTATTGTTAGGTCAACTTTGGTTATATTGTGACCCCTTAGACTCCTATATATAGAAAGGAGGTTGTCATTTGAATTATTCAAGAATTGTTCATTTGTATAATGTAAAGGAGGTTGCCCCCTCGAAGAGCCTTATTTCTAAGGCGCTTATCTATATTTTCTATCTTTTTGTGAGTTGGTTACCTAACATTTGGTATCAGAGCTTTGGATTCTAGGGTTTCGTTGCTCCAAATAGGTCATCGTGGCATTTTCGCTATAAAATTTTCTCTGTGATGTTTTAGAAGCTACAAAAAAACCCATTTGAGCTGAAATCGTTCTGAACTTTGGGTTTGAATTTCAAAGCTTGTCTCACTATATTTGCGGAGATATGATCCGAGGAAGTTAGGGTTTTTGTAGACTCTTGAATTACATTTCAAACAGGTGACCTAGGGGAAATTGTCATAATTGTCTCTCTGAGCATCAGATTGAAATTTCGTAAAAAGTTACAGAAAGAGGACGGACTGCAGTTTTCTGTGTATATTTTTTAGATCCGAAGGTCAAAACAGTGACTCGTGGCACTTCATACAAGTTCGCTCTTCTGAAAAGGTATATGATCAGGTCATCTTGGGAGATTTCGATCAGACTGGTGGCATTGGAAAGAAGACGTAGAGGGCTAATGTAGTTCGCGATTTCAGAATTGAAAGATTCAAAATTACGGAGTTATAGTTGTTTCAAGATTGAGCTCCTAAAATCAGGAAAAGGCGATATGAGGAAGTTTGATGGCAAGGATCCGGTAAATTGGATACTACAGACGGAGAAATACTTTGATCTACATGGTGTACCACTGTTACAAAAGGTATGTATTGCATTTAATTATTTAGAATTAGATCAATTTTTATGGTATAAAGGGCTTTGTTCTCGTAAACCACTTGTTTTGTGGTTAATTTTCACTGAGGAAATGATAGCACATTATGAGGATACAAAGAGGAACACCTTCTTTAGCCAATTGATAAATTTCAAACAAAAGTGTTCAATGGCAGAGCACAATTAAGAACTTTCAAAAATTGAATATAAGGGAAAATGATATTCTAGAGAAGCAGAGTATTGATGTCTCCATAGGGACTTTAAAGGATAACATTGAACATAAGGTTCGTCTTTGGGAACTTGATTCATTGGAGAAGGCGTTCAAGTTGGAAAGACAAGTGGAAAGCAAAGTTATGGCAACAAGGAATTCTACCCGTCACAACTATAAAGATGGAAGTGTTGTTTCTTCTAGCCTTCCACAACCTACAAGGTTGACACCACAACAATTGGAAAAAAAAAAAGAGCAAAAGGAATTTGTTATAATTGTGATAAAAAATACATTAAAGGTCGTAAGTGTGCTGAGAAGAAATTATTTTACTTTGATTGTGAAGAGGAGGAAGAAAATGATCAAAAAACATCAAAAGAAGAGGATATACACCAGGAACCAACCCAAGAGAAAGAAGAAATGAATCCGACCATATCTTGTAAAGCATTGACAAGAATTACCACTCCTCAAACTCTTAAGATAGAAGGACACATCAAGAAGAAAAAGGTTCAAGAAGTGAAAGATCACATCGAGAAAGAAGAAATGAATCCGACCATATCTTGTAATGCATTGGCGGAAATTACTACTCCTCAAACTATCAAGATAGAAGGACATATTAAGAAGAAAAATGTTCAAGAAGTGAAAGATCACATCAATCATCAAGAAATGAATCTGACCATATCTTGTAATGCACTAGAAGAAACTACCACTCCTCAAACTCTCAAGATAGAAGGACATATCAAGAAGAAAAAGATTCAAGCAATGAAAGATCACATCGAGCATCAACAATAAGTTCTCCAACTTTTAAAGGATAATGCCACTTTGGTGCAGAATAGAATGAAACAATAGGTAGATCAACATTGCAGTGACAAAAGTTTTGATGCAGGCGATTGGGTATTTTTACGACTACATCTCAAACAAGCTATTAAGTGTGCTCATTTATAAATTTCTATGATCAAGAACAAGATATAAGGGAGAATACACATTGACTTGTAATATTTCACAACCTCTCTAGCTCTCCTATTACAATTGCATCCATGGTCTTTACCCAATTTTAATTGGGCAAGCCTCTCTAATCCTATTGCTTAGTTCATTCTTAGACCTAATTACAAGTTGAGGACAATTAGTGACGATGAGGTTACTTGGAAGCTTGGAGAGAGTGTAGTGGTGGTGGATTAGGGTGCAAATTAAGCTTATGCAAAATAGCCACGTCTGGCTTGACTAGGCAATAAATTTTTATTAACATAATATGTTCTTAGTGCTTAGTGCTCATAGGGGTTCAAAAGTACTAGACGAGCAAGTAAAAAGCTATTTATTATTGTACTTTTTTATTGTCATTTGTCTATGGTTATGTTAATAATATTGTAAAGTTTTTTTTTTTTTTTTTTTTTTTTTTTTTTTTGTGAAAATGTTTTATAGACATTGAAATGATACATATTCTATTTAATTCACCACAAATAACACATTCACAACTATAAATGATTATTAACAATTTATCCTGAGATAGGATGCTTTTTAGTGGCATGGCATGTACCTAATATATATATATATATTTTAATTTTATTTTTATTTGCTGCTATACTCCATTTTTCAATAATGCAACTAAATATATATTTATTTTAATTTAATAATTAATCATTTTATTATAATTATATTATTAATACATTTACATAACCAATCTTACTATATTTATTAATTACACTTAAATAAAAATTCATACTATTATATTCTTTTTATTATTATTTTAACCTTCATCTGATTTAAATCATATTTTATTACTTATTTTAATTATTTTGCTAGCTTTTTTGTTTTTCTTAATTTGCTGCCTATTGCCCCATGAATCGAATACAAAAGACCTCATGAAATTAATTTGTGCCTAATTGTACATAACTAAATAGTAAACAATTGTTTTTACACAGTTTTTGTATTTTTTTTAAAAATAGTTTATAAGTTTAAACTTGAATATTTAAATTTTATTAAAGTAATTAAAAGTAAATTCACACCACATTTTTTTTGCCATAAAGAAAAAATACAAAATTGGCTAACAGAATTGCATAACACACACACATTCTAAATATATAACTTAAAATTTTAAGTGTAATTAATATTTAATTTAATTAATTAAGAATAAATTCACACCAGATTGTTTTGCCATAAAGAAAAATTACAAGATTGTCTGACATAATTGCATGGCACACACATTCCAAATATATATATATATATATATAGTTCATCTTATTGAATATATTTTTAAATATGGTTTAAAATTTAAATATAGGAAGTGTGAGAAAACTGCAAGAAATAACTATTGAAATTGAGCACATGAAAGAAACAAAGTTCAAAGATTAGCTATGTGGCTAGTTTGTGGATTGGTCGACATATGCAATGCTACAAACGTAAATCACCTTATATGAATTTGCCCTTAATAAATTGATTCACTTTTTTGTTGTTGTTGGAATTGCTTAGCTTTTACGAATTCTTCATCACCCGGTACTTGGGCCATTTCAAGCTGTTAGTTTTTCAGGGTTACCTGTATTCATATATTCCAACTCAAAATCACTAGACCATTAGAGCCAGCCGCAAGTGTTAATAATGTCTCCGGACTATTAGAGGCAGCCGCTAGTGTCAATAATGGCCCTTAGAACTGGCTACATGAAAATTGTCTACGGCCTTGGAAGGTAAGTCGGGAAGAAGCTTTTTATCCAAATAAGGTCCGCATCCACAACAACAGTGCACTTATGAATGGAGGTTCCAGTGTTCTGATTGGGATTGGATGTGTTTTACATAATCACATTTTTTTTATTTGCACTGGATTTTCTTGAAACCAGACTGCAACTCTGAAACACTGTTGCAACATTCCCAAAAATGAATTCTACGGTCTTGAAATATTACATTCCCTGTATAATTGGTGAAAATAATTCTTGTAACAATGATTGGCTTGATGCTTTTCTGTGACAAATGCCATGCCAATGTCATATGGTTCGAGTTCGAGTTGAGTTCGGCAATGATTAGGTTTGGTTTGAGTTGGAATTTTTTGATGAGATTCAGATGGGTTCACAATTTGGTATATATATATATATATATATAAATTTAAAATGAATTATAGGATAAAATAGTAAGAAATCAACATCAGTGAACATAAAAAATGCTATCAGGAACATGGAAGTTGCAAAGATAAATTACAAGCTTGAGTTGTGACAATGAAGTTATGAGTTTTGATCTATGGACTTGGTCAATGGCTATGAGGTTCACTGAACTTCAATTTTTTTTCAAGATTTGCCAAAATTCAAACCTCAAGGTCAGAATTCGACGAAATTTATGACATAACCTTGAGCTATAAACCCCTTCTTCACTGCACATGTGTTAAAACATTTTATTCATATCAGCTTTGAAAGAAGCAACATGTTAAAAAGAATTTTGGTGGGACCCATTACCTGAAATTAAATCAAGCTATTTGGGTAATATAAGGACCAACGAATAGAGTAGCCATAAATGAAGGTGAATCGTTCAACCTCATCATTCTTTTCTATCTTGTTAGTCTCTGACATTTTAATTGGAGACCTGAAAACATTGTTCACTCAGCACTGCGCTGTGTTTTGATTTTCTAATCACTTACAGGTGCTTTCTTTCTCACTGTCCAATCACACCCTTATTAGCTGTTTCTTCGCGGAAAATTCTTCAAGCAATTTGATCCAGCCTTAACTTGTTTTCTTAGCAGTTTTGTGGTAGTGAAAATATATTTTATGATTGTTGTTCACTGATTTTATATTTGCAGATTTGAAGGTCATGTTGAAAAATTCAGGAACAGGTAGATTAGATGATTTCTCTTAATTAGATCACTGATTGTGATGTATTTTAAACTTAATTTGATTAGCTTTTTCTTTCACTTAGTATTATTATGTTTTTTTCATCAAACAACTACCAAACTATAAAGAACAATGAGACAAGAGGACATTAGATATATGTTGTCAGCCAGGGCCAAAATCTCTCCCTTCTGAGAGAAAAACCCACAAGAACTCTTCTTTTCTTATACAACTTCAATTGACAAATTCTAAGACCTTGACCCTTGACCAAGACTCCTCCAAGATCAAGTCAACCTTTTCCTCTTATAGCAAAGTCAAAACAAGTTAGTCTTGTCTTATAGCAACTGCAGTCTCTTCTTCGACCTCGACTTCAGACCTGCAACCTTGGACTGTAATTTCGACCTGCAATTCTTGGCCCCTGCTGCAGAAACCTTAGATGGCACGTGTAAGATTTTCTGATGTTTTTGTCGTCCTCTCTCCATTACTTGAGATGAGTTCTTCTTCTTTTCAATTTGGCTTGCAAGGGAGACTGCTTTTGACCCAAGACTCGCGTTCTTTGGATAACTGCAATCTGAACTTGCTGCAACTTAAATGTGCCCTAGTTCTCCTTCACCGTGTGAGAATGATGGCCCAAAACCAGTCCTCAAAACTCGATTTCTTCTTCTTTAGAATTCTCTTCTTCTTCACTGATTTATGTTTCTTCTCTTCACTTGATTGAACTTGTTGTGAGCTGCTTGGACTCCCCCAAATGTGATCGACTTCCCTCTTATATATAAGCTTCTAGAGAGCCTCATTAGGCCGACATGTCATCTGTAGGAGGCCAACTTCACTGTTTGATAGGCCGACTTGTTGCTTGCACGTTGATAAGGCCTTGGAGGGTCTTTGACTCTATTTTTGAGTCAGATAAATTTCTCTTTACAATATGTAACATGCCCAAAAGGGTCTTCCATAGATGACACTGATTCAATTGACTTGGAGATTCCTAGAAGAACTCAATGGGTGCTTGACCTATAAATAAATTTTCCTTGAATATGAAACCGATGCCTCAAGAATAATAGTAATAAATCTATTTTTCTCTTTACATTAAATACATAAAATCATGATTACATATGTCATTATGTAGACCGAACCTAGTTACATATTTCAACAGGTCAAGGTACAACAATCTAGGGACACCCCCTTGGGATTGGCATGCACTAATCCAAAAGGAGAAGAGGATCTATAGTGATTGTACAAGGCAGATTTCTTCTAAAGTTTGCAGCTGAAATTTATCTATCTGATTTAAATTTGTACCATTTTTGAGATGTAGTGTCGGGTGCAAACACTCCTCAATTCCAACCATACATCAAATGGAGAGATTAAAGACTTGTATAGGTTTCAACTCTATCTGCTCTACAGTAAAGAAGAAATTGTTTTCATAGATACATTAGTTCTCTGAGGAAATACCGATAAGATATTACATTTCAAACTTCTTCAACAATTGTCTTTGTAAAAATAGAAATAAGTTGTTGAAATGGACATCCTTCTCCAACAAGAATCAATGAAATATGGTATGAAATAATAGAATAATTCTTTCGTGTAACCAATTCCACGAGGCAAGTCAACCTTAGTAAACACACAGAAGTTGTTTAAGCAGCAACGACCAAAAATAACACAATAAGATATGATGCCTCCCCTAGATGAGTGATGGACCATTTCATTGTCTAACATGACTTCCCAATTCTCCTTGAAGCAAATCAATCCACAAACTAGATCCTCAAGATGTGTGTCAACGTGCTGCTTGAAAGGGTGGGTGAGCTCCCAAATTAGATGTGTGCCAACGATGATGCAAGTGTCCCAAATGTGGCATGTGTGGCTCCAACAAAATTTGAAAATCCTCCAAGTGAGTGCTACTCAAGAATATCTCAATAATCTTGCCAAATAAATAACTCAAACCATATGCTTGGCCTCCAAGGGTAGGTTTTTCTATGAAGTGCATTGAAAAGTGTTCAAAGTCTACATGTGGCACATGCAAACATCTCATTTAGTAACAACACCAATAGGGTAGAAGACCAAGTAAAAATCCTTCATCGGTGGACGCCTTCACCAATGAAAATATGCGCAAAGTAACCTCTTCAAGTGGACATGCTCTTCCTCATTATGAAAAAGAGCGTAGAAAGGCCTTAAGAGTTGGGGCACTCATGTTGTGGCATAGAGAAGTGTGCACTAGGTTGTCCAAGTTCAAGCTCCAAAATCTAACCACCCTCAAAATATGCGCAATGAACCCTTTGATGGCATGTGTGGCATCATTAAGGGGACGGTCTTCCATGGTTGGCCAAAGCAAATGTCAAGAATCGAGATGCCAAAAATGAGTGAACTAGAATAATACTAGGTAAATCTTTGTAGGATACTAACAGCATGCTCTAGATAGTAAAAATCTCCAAGTCTTCTTCTCCAAAAGCCAACAACTCATGGGAACATGCACTACAAGTGGTTCATAGTTGTTATAAGCATCTTCTTGTGACAAACCAAGCCCCATAAGCAAGGTTTCTCATACCACGGGGCTCAAGCGAAGCTAAACCTTTCCAAAGAAACTCAAAAATATTGGAACAATGTGAGAAAGGAGTTTATAGTATTATATGCAAAGCACTCTACAAGCGTGCGATGCCAACTTTTCGAAGATGCAATCCATACTAAACCCCAAATCACTAGAGTGCTCCACAGGAGCCATATCTCATGATATAATATCAATGCAATGAATATATATCAATACAAAATTGCAGGGAATAATACCATGATGTCAAGGTAACTTATCTGAGGCAAGCTGCATGCATCATCATGAAATTTTCAGCCCTTGGGTTGGCCCCAGGGCTTGAACTTACAGCTGCACTTTGGTTGGAAGCCATTGCTGCAAAAATAAATTAAAAAAACAAATCTGTAAATAAAAAACGTTTTTCATATTTTTGGCAGCATAAACCCTAGAAAAATTGAAGAAATAGTAGGAAAAAACTAACAAAATGAATGTTGCTTACCCAAATTAATTTTCTGTAGCTGAAGCTACCCCAAAATGCCAGAAAAGAGGAGAAATATGGCTGTAGCTGAGCCAAAAAGCCAAGAATGTCATAGCCGGAAACTCTGCACTCCAAATCTGCTGCTGAAATCTCTTTCTCTTGCTGCTGAAATCTCTTGCTTTTGCTGCTCAAATTTACTTTGCTCACTGCTCAAAACACCCTAGCTGAAACAACTGCTCCCTTCTCCTTTGTTAAAATCGTCAGTCTTCAAGAGAAATGACTTGCTGAATTGTGTGATGAGAGAAAAAGACAAGGTTTACTTTTATAACTTTAGACAGGCATCTAGAAGCAACTAGAAGGCATTAGAAAAATCTAATAAAAAATTAGAAGACAAATTAATAAAAAAAATAAAAGAAAGACAAGCTGCATGTGGAAACAGCGTCGTACGGCCAAGAAACGCGTTTCCGGCCTTACTGGCCACGTTTCTGCCTTGAGAAACGTGCCAGTAAGGCCGAAAACATGTTTCTTGACCGTACCGTACGCATTTCCGCGTTTCGTTTCCGTACGAAAGCTCCTGCCCTGCTAGAGTTTCCTGCAACCTAGATGATGCTTCAAGAAAAGGCCATCTTTTTGAAGAGTACCAATAGATAGGCTATCAATCATGACTATCCGAGAAAAAAAGCTAGTCTCCTCTTATCGAAACATCATCAACAGAATCAGGCAAAGCATCGTCTCGAGCAAAAATTGACATTGTGTGCCCCTAATACATCAGAATCTCGATATATATCTTGCTGAAAATCATATCTTGTGATGAAAATCACAGTAGTTATGATCATGACATGAGGGGATAACATTACCGATTAGATGATGGTTATTACTGCTCTAATTGTATGAATGCATGATGTTTTTTGTGTTTGGTTCGTCTGGTGAGACATGTCCGAGGATTGAACTTCTGATCACTTGGATACACAAGGGCTTGCCAACATGTTTTTGGCCAATTGTACTACCACCTGCAGAAAATAAAAAAATATGCTTCATTTTTATTATTCTGAAATTCATTCTATTGGAATGGATCAATCTACACTAGAGAAATTTTCTAACTCGTAATAAATAACACTTTTCTTACTAGTGCAAATATATTCTTGGGACAGCCTTATTTTTGTGTTTTCAAGCTGCTTCAAATATATATATTATTAATATATATATTCATGTTCCAAAATGCACTAATCCTAAACCACATCTTTTTTGGTCAAAGTGGAGATTCTAGGTGCTTCCGTATAGTCCATGATCATCTCTGCTGTTTTGATCTGTAGAAGATGCCAACTTTTAGACAAACATTTGCCATTGTTTGGAAATCAAAGGTGATAATAAAAATTAATTTGTCAGGGCCTGAACCCTTATTGTTTAGCTTTTGGTTTTTTGTTTTTTAAATGAAATTTCATGGGTCCAAATGGACTAAACGTAAATTACGACTTACTTGGTCAATGTAGTGCTTGTAGGTGTAACCCCGTAGGCCTGTGGTTATCTCTGCTGGTTCAATCTGTAGAAGATGTCACTGTTGGGCAAACAATTTTACATTGCTCAAAAATAAAAAGTAATAATAGAAATTATTTTTTCAGGGTCTGAACCCTTCTTGGTTAGATTTAGTGGAGTAAGGAATTTGAACAATATAGCTTTCCATTTCAGTTGAGAGTTTCTGCTGGCATCTATTGCATTTCCTATTGACATTGGAACGTTTTTGGTGTAGTTTTTAAACCCGTGCATATAGTACATTATTTGAATTGTAACCCTGTTTTTCATATTGTCAATTGCAAGATGATAAAGGCTAACACAAATCGTTAAGGTTACTTTTGTTTCTCTCTTTTTTTTTCATGCTGTCTATGGATTTTGTTTAATTATTGTTTTACAAAAATGTCATTCGTTGATATTAATGATTACGAAAACAAGTAAATGAAATGCAGAACTTTCTTGTTTAATTAATTAACAATGTGGAGATTTTGCAGTTGCAACATATCAATGACCAAGTAGTTAATGTGCGTTCCTTTTGTCCGCGGCATGGAAATTTGTCACTTATGCGAACTGCACTTGACGAGAAAGCATATGCAGATGCAAAGGAGCTGAAATATGAAGTGGATAAGGCTGAAGAAAGCAGTTATGGTTCAGGTCTTCGCTGTCTCCCAACAATCCTAGATTCTGATCAAATTGACTCATCTGGATTGGGCCATAGTGTCAATGGAGAATTTCAGTATGGCAATTCGCAGAGCAATGGTATTGACCACGGATTCCTTGAAAAAGAATTGAACATTAATGATGCATCTAATATTGCAAAAGAGGACTCTCTTCCAAAAAGGCGAAGAAGAAGAAACTTAAGACATAGATTTCAATCAGCAGTTAGACAGAGACTGAGCAGGTGCAAAACACTCAGCAGAAATAAGATGCTTATTTTAGATAATGGCAGTCATAAAGTCTTAAATTCCCAGAAACATGAGAATGAGAAGATTTTATATTTAACTGATATTAATCGGAAGCGGAAGGGACGACGGTTATTGAAGTACATGAGAAATAGAGGTGTCAATATAGGTCTGGCTGGAGGGTCCGTGCCAGATAATTTTGATGTAGCTGTTGATGAGAGCAATCAGTTAATTAAGCTTGAAGAGGTGATGAAGGCAAAGATTGGACCAGCTTTTTTCGTACGTGAAGTCTATTCTTACTGGCTCAGTAAACGTGCTAAGAAGAAAGGACCACTCCTACAAAAATTCCAGCAGGTGTGGTTCAGTTCAGACTTTCAATTTCTGTTCCTATGATAAAAATGTGCTTACATTTCCACCTCCGGATAATGTTATATTTTATTAATTGAAAATAACTGATGTTAATATAATAAATATGGTTATTGCTTTTCATTAAATGCACATGCACGCCAATAATATTGTGAGATGCCTGAATTTTTTTTCAGAGACTGACTGTTATCTAATATCTATGTTTTAAGTGTAAAATCACTTCAAAATTGTTAAAGTAGAAATTTTAGTAACTGGAAGCTTCTGTGTGCTCATCTCCTCTGGAATATACATTTGCATTTTTCGTTCATTTCAGCTTCCTCAGTTATAGATGACAAAGCAAACATTTAAGTTCTCTTTTTTTCCTTTTGATTGATTTTAAGTGATGTCTATCATGCAAGGTGCTCCATGTATAAATTTTTGAGGTTTTCTGTAGAATGATAATAAAACTCTTCATGACATTACATCTTGTAAGTTACGTGGTTATGTCAGTTTAGCCCACAGTAAGCAACAATCAGTGGTTAGTGGCTAGAGTGTGTACACGCTCTTGAGTCTAGTCTTATGGACCAGTCTCCTAAATTCCTTCTTTATGACATTTTATGTAGGTGGAAAATATATTTTAACAAACCAAGCAATCTTCTTAGACACTACAAAGGAATTGGTTAATCACCCATCCTATGGATACCTCCATTGTGAGGAAAGAATATGGTCATCATCAATCCTTCCGATTAATTGCTCCTCATTTAGTAAATTTGAAAATTGCATTTCATCAAGTGCACATGTATCACAATAATGTCATGACATGTAACTAAGTTCTATTGCTGCATCCTAATAAGATCTTATTTTTAGTCAATAATAATTTATATTGAGAGCATGATCATAGATATGTGAGATTGTTGCTGTTGATTTTTCATAGGATCTTCTAAACTGTTATTTACTTGTTGAATTTGTAATTATGGTTAGTCTTCATAATGTACTTTTGGTCACTTGATGTAATGATATTTATCATTGTAAAGCATATTTATAAATGCTTGAGTCAAAGGAAAATTTATTTTGAGTCAAAGTCCCATTGCGAATTTTTAAAGATGTAAATTTGAATTTTTGAAATGAAAATTTTGGCTCTAAAAAGTGACAAGTCGGCTTCCCTCCAAGTCAAGTCAGTCCTGGCCAAGCGACACATCCATTCACTGTAGACAAACCACTATATAAAGATAACACGAGCTCCTCATTTGGGAAATTCACATTTCTCTCTCAAGACAGTTTCTGCGCAAGTGAGCAAAGGACAAGAAGGACAAAGAAGGACGAAGAAGAAGGTCGAATTTTCTCTTTCCTCTCTCTCTAGCAACTCGCACGTGTGAAGAAATCTCTCTCTATGATTCACTTTTTTCTGGGGCAATTGTTGCAGGGGGTCAAAATTTGTTGAGTTACTAGGGCAACTGTTGCAGGGTTGAAATTTTGGGCAACTGGTTATTTCAAGAGGGCTGAAATTTTGGAAGTGCAGGTTCAAGACCAATGTGCAAGATCAGTTTGGGTGACTTGACTTGGGTGACTTGAATTCTAGGTGTGTCTCTCATTGAGCAAGAAGAATTTCTCTATTGAAAGGGTTGTTGGATTTTTCCCCGTAGTGGTTTTCGTAGGGTAAATCTTGTCTCCCTTTTGTGCATTGTGATCTCTACACTTTTATTGTGCTTTATTGTTGAATTTCTGAAGTATAATTGCTTAATGATATATGGAATAAGTTAAAAATAAGATCTACATCAATTTTTTTTAGAAATATAGTGCTAACCCTAATTGCACTAGAAAATCAACATGGTATTAGAGTTTTGGTGAAGAAAGGAAGAAACATTAAGATCACTTCGGAAAAACCCTAGAAAGCATTCTATTCAATTCCTTTTGCAAATTGGTTTTGATGGCTACATTTATGAAATCTAAAAACAAGCTAGAGGGAGCATCAAACTTCAGAGCATGGAAAGTTAGAATAGACATTCTTCTTGCCAAGAGCAAGGTTTTGGATATCATTACAAGGAAGGTTATTGAACCAAAAGATGATGCAGGAAAAGCGAAGTTCAAGGAAGATGACATGGATGCTATGAGGATCATAATAGACTCCACTAGGGGTCATATGCTTCCCTACATTGGAAAGCATGATACCTCCAAGAAGATGTATGATGCCTCAATAAATATCTACACTATCAAGAATGTTGGTCAGTCCATGAGTTTCAAGAATGAGCTCCGATGTACAAGGATGACCAATGGCGACACTGTCGCTTCATACTTCGTGAGGATTCCACAAATAAAAGATCAAATTCAAGACATTAGAGAATCAATTATTTATCAAGAACTTGTGATTGCAACACTCAATGGTCTCCCTAGATCATGGGATGCAGTTGTAGCATATATAAGTAATTGGAAATAAGCTCCTTCATTTGAACAATTATGGACATCCTGTGCTCAAGAAGAAGCAAGATTGATGACTACAGATAATCAAGATGAAGAAGTTCAAGGCCTTGCAACTTGTTTGAAGAACAAAGAAAGGAAGAAGTTTGGACCTCAACATAAGAAGTCAGGAAAATGATCTTCTTCCTCTAAGAAGAAGTAAGACTTATCAAAGATAAAATGCTATGGTTGTCAAGAATATAAACATTTCAAGGGAGATTGTCCTAATATGGCTAACAGGAAAAGAAAAGGCAATCAACATGCTTCTGCTATTGAAGTTGAAGAAGATGAAAAATCGCAGAAGTCCAGAAGTGAAAAAGATTTCTTCTAGTATTTTGCTTTGACATGTTCCTTTGCAGATGATGATGACATGTGGCAGGTAGATAGTGGAGCATCAAGACACATGACTGGAGAGCGGTAGAATCTTTCAAGCATGACAAAAATAGAATTGGGAGACAATAATAACTATGTCGTCAAAGGAGTTGGAAAGGCATCCATAGAGCTAGAATCTGGTAACAACGTTCATCTCAACAATGTCATTTATGTACTAGTTTTGAAAAAAAATCTTGTCTTTGTTTCTTGTTTAGAAGATAAAGGAGATAGGGTTGCTTTCGTGGATGGAAAAGTACTTGCGTGGTCAAAGGGATTTAATATAGATGATGCTAGGGTTATTAGGATTCATGATGGAAGATTGTATAGACTTGTGAGCCAACCAAATCAAGTGAGTTATGGCACTGAAGGTATGGGCATCTTATTTTTAGAGCATTGTCTGAATCAAGTGAATAGTGTCAGGGGTTCCTAGACTACATGGAAAGAAAGATGGTGTATGCAAAGGTTGTGCTCTTGGGAAGAACATCAAGAAATCATTTCCAAATAGTGACAACAAATCTAAGGAAGATTTGTACCTGATTCATTCTGATGTATGTGGTCTGATGCTTGTAAAATAACTTGGTTGTTCGACATTCATTGAATGAATTTTCCCGTAAGGCATAGATATATCTAATGAAGACAAAAGATAAGGTATTCGACAAGTTTTATGAATTCAAAGTTGAAGTGGAAAACTTGACAGGTAAAAAGCTCAGGATACTGAGATTTGACAATGGAGGAGAATACACCTCAAAAGAGCTTGTTGCTTTCTGCAAGTAGGTTGGGATTAAGAGGGAGATAATTGTCCCCTATAATCCAAATCAGAATGATGTAGCAGAATGAAAGAACAAAACCATTAAAGAATCTGTCAAGGCCATGATGCATGACTTGGACTTGGTGTTGTTCTTATGGGGTGAAGCATCACGAACAACTATGCACATTAAAAATCGAAGTCCGCATAGAGTTTTGGAAGGTTTGACTCTTGAAGAAGGCATCTCTAATAGGAAGCCAAAGGTCTGACCCATGAGAATCTTTGGTTGTCCTTTATATATTCATGTTCCTAAGGATAACTTGAACAAGCTTGAGCCTTCAAGAAAGAAAGGCATATTTGTTGGATATTGTGAATCTTCAAAAGCCTATAAAATATACATTCTAGAGTAATGATGGATTGAGGTCAACTAAGATGTCACTTTTGATGAAAAAGTGGCATATTGGGGGTCTAAGGAAGTCTTTGTAGATTCCTTGGAAGAAGTACAACAGAGGGCCTCAAGAGAAGAGCATTCAAGTTCTACAAAATTTTCCGAAAGGTCAGAAGTGCCTCGAGATCCAACAAAACCAGTCATAGTTCCAGAGATCAAGAAGAGACTAGCATGACTTAGATCCACATTAGAAGAGGCAAGAGGACATGCGTCTCTTGATGGCACATCTAGAGAGGTGAAGAAACCTAAGAGGTTCTCTAACTATGCAGCTCTCATGACAAAACTTATTGACAAAGAACTTTCCACGAGTGAAGAAGCAACTGGCTAGCAAGTGTGGAAGGAAACTATGAATGAGGAATACCAATCTCATGAAAAATGCCGTATAGGAGATTGTGCCAATGCCTAAGGGGAAGTCAGTCGTGACTTCCAAGTGGATATACAAGATTAAGCATGTTGTAGATGGGAGTATCGATAAATATAAGGCACAATTCTTGGCTTGAGGGTTCTCCCAAAAAGTGGGAGAAGATTATCATAAGACTTTTGTTCCAATTTCCAGGCACACCTCCATTATATCCATCATTTCACTTGCTGCTTCTATGGGATGGGAATTTCATCAGATGGATGTAAAGACTTCCTTCCTCAATGGAGTAATTGAGGAAGAGGTGTACTTAGAGCAACCTCAAGTATTTGAGGTATATGGAACGAAATCTCATGTTTGTAAGTTGAAGAAAGCCTTGTATGGACTCAAGCAAGCTCCAAGAGCTTGGTATGCTTGTATCGACAACTATCTGACGACACTGGGATTTAGCACAAGCGAAGCTGATCCAAACCTTTACTTTAGGGTTGTAAAGAATGCACCTGTGATCCTACTATTATATGTTGACAACTTTTTTTTGACAGTTGACCAACCTCTTATCATTCAGTGCAAGAAGCAGTTGGCTTCTAAGTTCAATATGAAGGATCTGGGGTTGATTGACTACTACTTGGGATTAGAAGCATGTAATAGAGATCCTTTAGAGATTCGGTATGATGGATTGCAAATCCATAGCAACTCTATGGTGACTAACTTGAGGAAGTAGAGGTTCCGACTCCAGATTGGCAGATCCATCTATGTATCGACAACTAATTGGTATGTTGATGTATTTGGTTAACACTAGGCTGCACATCTGCGTTGTTGTGAACACCTTAAGCCAATTCCAAGTAGGACCAAGACACGAGTTGTTGGAGAATGTAGTAGGGCAACTATTTAAACTTTTCTCCTCATCCTTAATAATTGCTTGTGATCTTTAGTTAGTTTCTTCTTATTTTTTGTTAGATTCTCTTCACCAAACAATTATCAAGAGCATAAAACATAAAGACAGTGAGTGACACACGAAGTAGGCTTTAAGCCAGGGAAAATTCCCCCCCCCCCAAGGGGAAAACCCAGTAAGAATCTCTTATCTTCTTAGAGAATTAGTTCAAATGAGAAAACTGAGACGTAAATACCAAAGTCAAGACCTCCTCCAAGCACCAAGTCAACTCTCCAAGAAATCCTTCCTCAAGCTGGTCAAATCCTTTAAGGTCAGCAAGAGTCAAACCTTCCTTGAATTGCTTTAATGGCATTAGTGGGTCGTCTACTTCATATCTGCAACTTCGGTCTCTTGTAGACAACAAAATCCCTAACTATCTTGCATGTGTCAACCTTCGAAGAGATTCTTCCTCAAGCAAATCAAGTTCTTCAAAGTCAACGAAAGTCAAACTAGGTGAAATCAAAGTTTAGGCCCTCTATATTAAACCTACAATTTGGTCTTGCAATTTTCGATCTTCCAATAGCTGCAGAAACCCTAATTCTAAGCACGTGTGAGAAAATAGTTACAAACTTCAAATTTTTTATTCCTTCTTGAAATGCTTCCTTCTCCTAGACCTTTGCTATTTCTTTTCTCCTTTCTTCTTGCTTGAGATTGAACTGCAGAAATGCATGTCAATTAGGTCGAAGTCCCTTTTGTTGAGAAATCTAGGGCAGTATGTAGTTAAGTTTTCTGTTATGATTTCTCTTAAACTTTGACAAGTTCATGTGAATTATATGAGTTCTTCATTCTTATTATCATGTTTTGTTCATCATCAAGACAAATGCCAAACAAGAAGATCCCAAAGACAAAGAGAACACCAGAGATAAGCTCCAAGCCAGGGAAAAACCCTTCAGTAGGGAAAAATCCCAAACAACCCTCTTCTTAACATTTCAAAGAAGACTTCCAAGACCATAGGCCTAAGACCAACTCACCAAGACAAGGTCAACCATTAACAAGTAGATATGCTCCTCAAATGAAGTTTGTAATCTTCTTTTGCAAAACTCGGACCTGTGAAAACCATAGATATAACAAAAACTTCGCATATGAGAGCTAGACAAGAGAGGGACTCCAAAAGTCAACAAAATTTTCCTTCTTCCTTCGCAGGTCTTCTAGTCCTCTTTTAGGACTCTCACATCTTTCTTAGTTGTGGATGAATGAATGCCAAGTGTGTGTTCTCAAGTGAGGTTGAAGTCCTTCTTTTATAGGTTTCTCAAATGTTGGAAGGTCCTCTTCTAGGTTGACATCAAGGGGCTGCTATTATGAATATAATTTATATAAAAATAATGTAAATATAGTAATGATTAATTAGTACATTAACTAGTGATTAGTATCAAAGAGGCATGTCTCTAAGGACATGACTATTCGTGAAAGGGTATATATATATATATATAATATAATATAAATATATATATATTGTGTCAAGTTTTCTACTTGGACTGTGTACTTTTGAAACTCATTGAAGACCTTTCCTTGGTCTTCATGAAGTAGATCCATATTTTCCAGGAGAAATCATCAATGAGTGTCACATAGTACCACCAAAACATGATACCGCATGCATCTGAATGTATTAGATCCAAGTGTTAGTTTATGGATTTGGGGTAACATTGGACGGGTGGTCTAGTCTCTAAGGTGTCAGAGAGGCTATGGAACACGATATCTCTAAAACCCATAAAAGGTTTCGAGAGAAAACACTTAGAACCACTCAATTAAATTATTTGATCAATAATTAAGAAGGTCCTAAGTCAAACTTAGGAAAATTGATTAATTAATGGGTATTAATTGAGAAAATAGACATTTTCTCTAGAAACTTCCAAAGTAGTGTATTGATGGAGTCAAATTGATTTTAGCCATATATCATGATTAGATCTTGGTCATTAATGCTCCAACGAGAGACTGCAAGAGCAAGCCAATGTGATGGGGATAGACACAATTGGGAACAACTAAGCAAGGTAGATTGAGCTACCCAGATCACAACTTCTGTGAGGGTGCAGTTGGAACCCGAGGGAGAGCATCAGAGAAAGAAAGCAATAGGAAATTTGGGAGCAGGATCCTAGAGAGTTTTCTAGTGTTTCTCCTATGAGTTTTAGGATTTTTGCAAGGTAGCATGGATTAAGAAGGACTTCATGGTAGTACCTTGCAACTCGAAGATTGAGGTGCTGAGATTGGATAATGGGGTGAGTATACCTCTAATGAGTTCTAGGATTTTTGCAAGGTAGCAAGGATCAAGAAGGAGCTCACGGTACCTTGCAACCCTCGGTAGAATGGGGTTGTCGAATGGAAAATAGGACCATAATGGTGGTAGTGAGGGAAATGATTTATAACTAGGAATTTCTTATGTTTTTGTCGGTGAAAGCCTGCAATACAACTGTATATGTATAGAACAAGAATTCTGCATAGGATATTGGAGGACATGATTCTTGAGGAGATGTTTACATGAGTGAAACGCGATGTGAGTTATTTGAGATATTTGTTGGTTATAGTGAGGTCACAAAGCCTACATAATCTACCTCCCAAGACAGAGGAAGGTGATAGTCAATCAATATTTCGGATTTGATGAGGGTAGGATGGTGGACCTTTAGGAGGTGTCATGAGGGAGAACCAGCAGGGTAGAGGATTGAGAGTGAGAGGCTCCTAAGGTTGAGCAAGAACCAATAGCACCAACAACAGGGACACAACCTGTAGATTTGGAGGAGGATCAAGTTGTTCCTTCAAGCTATGCCAAGAGGAGGTCGAGATGCGCTGAGCAAACCTTGAAGGATGTTGAGGAGAATGTGGAGGCTCCTAGCAACACTTTTAGGCAGAGATGATATGCGATGAGATTTTCTAGTTATTTGGCTTTGTCGAGCAACATTAGTGAGTTTGAGCCTTATACTTTTGAGGCTACATATGTGTGAGGAGTCTGGAGGGATGTTATGGTCTAGTATAGCTCCATCATGAAGAATGATGTGTGGGATATAGTGCCGAGGCTGGAGTGAAAGCTTGTTGTCACATCTCGATTGATATACAAGATCAAACATGCAATTGATGGTAGTGTCGAGAAGTATAAAGGGTTCATGTTGAGAGGGTTCTCCCAGTAGGAGGGAGTGGTTTACGAGGATACGTTTGCACCGGTCGACAAATATGCATCCATTAAAGTAGTTGTCCATTGCTTCAGAGATGGGGTGGAAGATACATTAGATAGATGTGAGGAGTACATTCCTCAATGAGGTAATTGAAGCAGAGGTGTATATTGAGTAGCCTCTAGGCTTTGAGGTGCATGGGAGAGTCTCAGGTGTGCAGGTTGAAGAAGGCCCTTTATTGATTGAAGCAGACTCCACTTGCATTATATGCCAGGATTAATGGATATCTTCTTGGTTTGGCTTTTACCAAGAGTGAGGCAGACCCCAACTCGTACTATGTACTTGTTGATGATGTACCACTCATCTTGGTGCTTTATGTGGACAATGCCTTCTTAATAGGGGTCAGAGAAGCTCATGGGGATGTGCAAGAAGGACCTTGCTTCAGAGTTCAAGATGAAGGACATCGGCTTGATGCACTACTTTTTGGGATTGGAGGTGTGTCAGTAGCCAGGAGAGATCTTTCAAAGGCAGGGCACATATGTAGTGGAGAACTTGAGGAGGTTTAGGATGGAGGATCATAGGCTTATGTCTATAGTGATGATCACTAACTTAAAGAAGTGTTATTTGGTGGATCCCACACTGTATAAGTCGTTGATATGTTCTATGATGTATTTGGTGAACACTAGGGTGGATAGTTGTTTTACTATGAACAGTTAGCCAGTTCATGGTAGAGTTGAGACAAGTTCATTGGGTGGTAGCGAAGCATGTTCTAAGGTACCTGCGAGGTATAGTGGACTTTCGACCAATGTTGCGAACATTGTGATCGGGATTAAATGGGCGAGGGGAAAAACGGAAATATCAGGAAAAAATTGGTAAAAATCGGGAAAAATCGGCAAATACAAAAATGTTCATTTTTTTCGACTTATTTAATATCTAAAGGATCTACAACATATAATAAATGCATTGACACATAAATATGATAAAAGAACCAATATATAAAATGTGTAATATCATTTCTAGTGCTACATCACACATAACAATGAATCATGTCTTGAATAGTAAGTCCTGAGTCCCAACTCAACCTCAAAATATGAGCAAAAAATATAATAATGTATCTCATATCATGAGTCGTAAAGTCATATACAATGAAATGAACCAAATAACTAATAATATTGATTTCCTCTGCCCCTCTTGCAAGAAAATGCAATAGCTTTCCCTCTAGATGTAGATGGAAGTGGAGTTGGCAGTGGACTCTGCTGTGCTCTAGAAGCTGAAGAATTAGGAGATACAAGAGGTAGACCACGTCCTCTACTAGTGACAGGGGTAGCTTGGGTAGGTGGTATCACCTCCTCCTCCTCCTTTAACCCTTCCACTACCTCTTTCTCTAACCAATCAATGATAGACTCCATGAGAGGCCTCTCGACCTCAACCCTCCATGCAACAGTGGTGTCAATCTCATCCAATGAGATGGCCTCCACATCATGTGTCCTCTCAAGTTGTCTCACTCATAATCGAAGATTGTAGTAGACGTAGACCATGTCATTAAGTCCTTGGGTTCCAACCTGTACAAAGGTCATAAAATAATAATTATAAAAAAAATATTATTTAATGAATTTAAAAAATTAATTAGAAATTTGGAATATTTTAAGTTTTAACTTATTGTGCTTCTTGGTGTGTATTTTTTCAAATACACTCCAGTTGCGCTCACATCTTGAGGAGCTACATGTTTGGCTGAGCACTTGAATGGAAAGTCTTCGCAAATTGGGTACTCTGCTACCATAGCTTCTCTACCTTGCATCTACAACAAAAATACAAATAAGATAAACATAAGAAAAAAATTAAATCTGAAAGTTGAAGCAAACTATGAAGTTATGAACTTGAAGAGAATGAAATTTCATACAAACTAAAACATACCTGGCATTTTAGTCTTCCTATCAACCACAACCATGTCAAAGCGAAATGCGCCACCTGACATCTTGTATATATTTGGAGATTTCTGCACGTTCTGCTGGAGATGGCACCATCCTCTAAACATAGGTGAAGAATCCATCCATGACCTCAACATCAAATAAGAACCCATAGGAGTAAGCAAATGTGGGGTTCAGGTAGATCCCTGCAGCATGAATGGGGCGATGGAGTGTATTGTTTCATCGTTCGTCAATCACTTCCTATAAGAGGAGTTGTCTTTGAAACCCATCATCTCTCTTATCATCATAATAGGTTCGAAAGGATTCTTTGGCCTTGTCCATGGTCTCATACAAGTAGCCCATCGCGGGCGCCTTGTCCATGGCCTCATACAAGTAGCCCATTGCGGGCTTGTCACCATCAACTAATCGAAGAACCTTTACCAAAGGTTCAGTAATGTTGCACACCTCTTAGTGAACTTCATGGTGGTATGGTGCTGGACATAGATATTTAGAAGTTCATGCTACCTCTGGTTTGAGGACTGAAGATGCACAACTTATATGACTGATATATCATCGGTGTACTGCTGTAATAAACCCATAATTGTGCCTACTGCTATATCATTTACAGTCGGTTCAGATTATTGTGTGGGCTGTGTTACTCCTCATTTCTCCAAGGGGCAAGTCGGTCATTACATAGAATTTCCAGTGCCAAAAGAGGAGCTTGATCTCTGTCTTTAATGAGGACCAAATTGTTCTAGAAAGGGAGGACAAAATTATAAGATTCCATGCATTGTCACCCAGCTGGAGTGTGCTCAGGTTCCTAATCTTTAATTGTGTATATCAGTCCACATAATAGCTCCTAAATTTGAAATGTATATCCTTGCTTGCACCCTACAACAGTCTAGTTAATTTCTGAGTACTTGTAAATAATGTATAGCTGATCAAAAATGTTCCCATGGGCTTTGTTTGGGACTGTGTATGTGTGCTCAGGTTCCTAATCTTTAAATGTGTATATCAGTCCACATAATAGCTCCTAAATTTGAAATGTATATCCTTGCTTGCACCCTACAAAAGTCTAGTTAATTTCTGAGTACTTGTAAATGATGTATAGCTGATCAAAAATGTTTCCATGGGCTTTGTTTGGGACTGTGTATATTCTGGCATCCGTTGTACACCAACTTCATTTCTCCTTAGCACTATGCGCTTGCACAAATGGCCATGTAATTTCTGTTATGTGCTGATATATAGATATTTCTGGGTTATTCATGCTGGAAGACTAGTAATCTAATTATTTTAGCTTTCATTTTTCAATGACGAATACCATGCTGTTTATTATTCTTGAGTTGGGACACTTGTGTGAGCAATTGTTTAGCTCTGTGCTTTAGTCATTGTTGGGTACATGCGGAGAAAAACACCTACAGCAGAAAGTAACCAAACTGTTTGATGAATGTTGCCACTAAAACTCTAATTGCAACATAGAAAATTATTGAAGTTTGAGAAATTTTCCAGTTGGGACATTGCAGTGGTATCAGATAGATATTTCTGGTTATTCATGCTGGAAGACTAGTAATCTAATGGGTTGTACCTTTCAATTTTCAATGACAAATACCATGCTGGTTATTATTCTTGAGTTGGGTCACTTGTGTGAGCAATTGTTTAGCTCCGTGCTTTAGTCATTGTTGGGTACATGCAAATAAAAACACCTATAGTAGAACGTAACCAAACCGTTTGAGAAATTTTCCAGTTGGGACATCACACAACCATTGCCTCCGGTCTACAATTCATTCCCCCTATAATTTGTTTGGCGGTCCATAATAGCGGGTTAATGATCGTATTTCCCAATAGTTGCATACGTTGGCTAATAAATTGGTTGATATAGCGGGTTAATGATCGTATTTCCCAATAGTCGCATACGTTGGCTAATAAATTGGTTGATTAATACTATCAGTTGGTTAGTTGATTATCAAATAATAGAATTAAATAATT